>OMNV01014109.1:8391-18779 GCA_900303265.1 Brotula barbata
CTAAGGAAACCACCAGTGGGTCCATCTTTTGAATTCTATCCAAATAATCCCAAGGATGACAAACCAGAACGTCACCAGAAATGATAACATATTATTTTTTTAATTTAATTTATTTTATTTGTTCTTTAGAAATTTTATAAGAGGCCTGATCTGAGCGGTGAACATCTCGACATAACAGCACATCTGCACCGAAGACTATTCGATTCATTTGAAGTAGATTCAGTGTGTGGTTCATTGAATTAGTCTTGAGTGTTTGTCAAGCTCACAGAGGATTTCGTTAATGACCTTCAAGTGTACTTTTGGCTGTTGGGCTTTTCTTGCCGACTGTCCTGTTTTTCCTTTGGTGTTCTTGATGTATTCAGCTGTTCGGTTTTCTGTTCTTACCCTGGGGACAAGGTACAGTGTCTCTTATGTGACAGACATCGAGTTCAAATTCAGTTCCATGTGATAGAAAAAAGGCTTTAGGCCCCTAAAAGGGAGAAGCTGCATGTCAAGGGTATATCAGTGAAATGATCAAATGAAATAGAATTGGTGCTTTTGAGGTGAAATCAGAAGGAAAAGAGAAACAGCCATCCATCATTCATTTTGTCTTTTTGCTGCATTCTCTCTCTCTCTCTCTCGCTAGAAGATCTGAAAACGTAGAGAAGCCCACCTCATTGCAGCGACAGGCTGTGCCGCAGACTAATCACGTCAACCACCACAAGTCCAGCAACCTGGAAGCTGAGACCGCAGGATCCATCATCCACGAGGTTCTCCTTGAGCCAATCCAGCCAGAAGCAGAAGAGCTTTGCAGCTTCCATAAAGACTCTCCCTCCGCAAACATGTCTGAGAACTTCTTAGGAGGCACCGCCTTGGAAATGGACGCTTCCCTCCCTGCCAGCTCAACACCCACCAACCTCCCACCGTCAGACCCCGGGTCAGCCTCAGCGCCGAGTTCCAGGGTGCCTTCCCGTGCACCGTCGCGATCAGCCTCCACACTGCCTCCCAGTGTTTGCACAAGGAACGGCCTCGTCTCCACACCCAGTCCTATTCTGGAGCCCAACGGCATTGCAGCGGGAACGTACCAGAGGGCGCCACCTACAGACACACACAGACAGGTGCAGAGGAGGAGCACTCTGGAGCAAGTGGAGCAGTGGGTTAAAGTGCAGAAGGCTGATCCCAGAGGGTGGGTGTCAAAAAATGCAAAGTACTGAGAGAGAGCAAATAAATATAACGCACCGAGAAATACAGTCCTGAGTCCTGATCCAGAATAGACAAAAAAAAGACAAAAATGGATTGAGACAGAGAGACGGGGGGAGTGATGAGCGCCAGCTTGTATTTTATTATACTATTGGACCAACAACTTTCAAAAGTATTGATAGTATGATGAAGACGATCAAGTTTTTTTTGTTGTTGTTGGCTGCAGTATTTGTAAGTTCAGTAAACAGTTCCTCCTAGTGGTTTCAGCTTTAAGGTTAAACACACACAAATAGTGTGATAGTGTTTTAAATAATAAATAAGGCTTTATGTTGGCCTTGTCTCATCAGAAGCACGATGCACAAAGTGTGACATGAAATATAATGATAACAAATTGAAGATGATCCTTCCTTTGTGGCTGCAGCATCCACAGCTGTTCTCCTCTCTGAGCTGCTGCTCAGAACAGGAAGAATTATGACGAGAAAACATGAATGCACAAACATGTCCACCTCACTCAGACACAATCTTTTTGTCCTTGGGTTCTTGAATTTTAATTTAAACTCTTATAAATGCAGCTCTTATAAGTGTTAATATAATCCATTATCAGATTAGTCTGGTAGTGAAGACTGATTTCATAAAATAACTTTAATTTTCATAAAAAAAGAAGAGCTGTACTATGTTTTTTTATTCATAAGGTTAATAATTGATGAAGGGTTAGCTTTAGCTTTGTTTCTGTTTTGAATTGAATCCCCATTAGCAGAAACATGAAATAGAAAGTCGCACATTTTGTTTTCCGAACTCTTTTTTAATCGTGGCTTTAAATACATCCGTTTGTCCTCATTTTCCAGTCCTCCATCCAGAGAGAACACCCTCCCCCGACGTACTCCTCCCACTCAGCCCAAGTTTTCCACCCTGGACACCTACCAAACTTTGCCAAAGACTCCTCGCCACAGTCCCCCCCAAGCCCGACTCGGCGAATACAAGTACGCACAGGATCGCCTCAGCCACTTCCGCCTCACCCCAGAGCAGAGCGGCCCGGCGTGCAGCACCGTGTGGCAGCTGTACGAGTGGCAGCAGCGCCACCAGTTCCGTCACGGCAGCCCCACAGCGCCCCTATACACCCCGGCCCCGGACTACCCCTTTGGTCCTCGCCCCCCGTCCACCGTGCCTGCCTCTTCCTTAGCCCCCAGGTCAGGCTCTGAGGGGCCACCCCGCTGCGTCTCGGTGCCCCCGTCATCTGCGGACATCGCTCCACCGGGGCCCCCGCCGGGAATGAGCCGAACGTTGTCGCCCGCGCGGAGGCCGCACACGCCTGCAGAGCGAGTCACGGTCAAGCCCATGGGTGAGAGGTCAGTAGTGGACATCCCCTTCACCGTGTCTCCCCGGCGGACCAAATCCCAGCTGCTCAGGGTAAGAAAATGATCAGAAATGATTCTTTTTTTATTTAAACCACATCAGTTGAATAATTAAAAGGCACTTATTCCCTGTTGGTTGACCATTAAAGAATAAGTGGTATAATTGTTGCCCCGTCATTTTGGAAAATCAAACATGACGTTGCCGTGTTATACAATTTAAATATCACTCAGCACTTCAATACGTAGCATTCATCTGCAGAAACCTGACGGGTGACAAAGTGCAGAATGATTATAGGACGTAGGCTTACGGGGTAATTTAGCAGTGAGTAACGCAGAAACATTTTTGATTTATGTGCTGCTGTACGTAGCTGCTGCTAACACAGACAGAACGCAAAGGCACGGCCGCTCTGATGATTTCCGTAGTTAGTGCGTTCTGTGGCATGGGTTGTGGAATTAATTACCTCTCGTCCGTTCTGTGCGTGCAGTCTCAGAGCACGAACACTTTGTTTTTGTTGTTGTCAGTTGCTTAAATGTCAAATAAAATAGTTCATGCAGAACAAATGTCAGTCATCCTGGCAGCATGCGGCCGCTGTTGGAATCACGCTCTACTGAACGGAATAATTGTTTTGGTGCTTTGGGGTCCAAAATCAGACTCAGATTGAACAAAAACGCCGTGTTAGTTACACCTATACTCGATGTCATGACAGGAAGTATGACAAAAGAAATGATTTAATGAAATCGCATCAGGCTGCAGGGAATAAATGTGAATCATTCTAAATCAGGTGTCCAATAATCTTTACACGGAGGGCTTCTCATGCAACCGAAATGTTGTATTGTTTAGTTTGTAGACATGGAGTGTAAGAAAGAAAGAAAAAAGGTGAGCCGGCACAGAAAACTGAACATACCTGAGAGTATAATCCAGACTGAACCAGCACAACATACCCATTTATACAGGAGCTAACAGGGCAAACGGAAGCTATCCATATCACTGAGTATCTTACCTCCCTGCTGGGGCTTTGTGCCCAGCCAGATAAACCCTGTAAACATTGTCAACAGCTGTTCTTACCTCCAAATGGCGAATATAACTGTGCTGTCTGCAGGCTGCCACCATCGAGAGACGATCAATGCCTCCATCTGGCTACATTACACACACAGTCAGCGCTCCCAGCCTTCATGGCAAAACGGTATGTCCAACACTTAAAAACAGGGTACTACAAGTATAAACAGTCAGGTCAGGCAGCTACACGATGTACAGATTTACAGACATGTTTAACATGAATTCTTGATTTTTTCTTTTTGATTTTTTTTTACTTTAAAACTTACAACATGTAGAGGGAAAGTCTATTTGAAGAGAAGAGGTTGACCTGTTTGTCGTTACCTGGTTTCCTCTGTTTCCTGAGCTCAACAATAGCTCCTTACCATGTGTTCACTCTGCCAGCAACACTGGAAATCAGACATCACAGCTGCATTCATCTACTACTATAAGCAAAATATTACGCCACCACATATTAATCAAAATCGCAATTCGTCTCGTGTCAGCAAAAACCAGTTGGCTGTTGCTGAAAATGTCACAGGTGTTTGCTGTGTCCGGCCTTTTCTTTCCAAAACCATGAATCTTCCTGAATGTAACATTCTGATTCTTTTATCGATCGTTTGATAGACGCTTAACATCGGTCGGTCACGAGCACCGTCAATGCAATGCTAGTTTTCACTGAAAGTCTGCTGCCATATGTAACGCCTGTGGTGCCTCGCAGCCCGAGGAGCTCACCCTGCTCCTCATTCAGCTGCGGCGGCAGCAGGCCAAGATGGCCTCAGCGCGGCAGCACACGCTGTCCCATCTCCAGAGGCTCAACGATCCCAAAGAGCCGTACCACAACCACCTCCTCAGCACCACCGCTAGCACCAGCCCTCTGCTCACTTCTGGCCCTTCGACTCTGTCCCACCTTGGACATATGGGTCTCTCTGCTCCTTTGGGCCCCTACAGCACCCAGGTGGGGGCCCCTGCGGCTTGCCTGGCTCCACCCGATTTTACCAGGGGATGGTAGAGCTTGCCCCTAAACTAACTAAACTAAGGAGGGTTATTGTCAACTTAATGCAATATAACACAAATCAAATAATATAAACCTGCATTAGGCAATATTTCTGATATTAAAAATAATGAATCAAATATTAATGGGTCACTCATGGAGACTGTCTAAAGTGATCTTTTTTTGACACTTGAGTAAGACTTTAAGACTGTTTTTTTGGAGATGTTCGCCTTCATGAGGCTCTGAATGGACCCTGTCAGTACCCCGACTGCCACCTTAAAAGATGAACATACTGTATCTTGTGGATTCCCAAATAGAACAACGCTATAATAACAGAACACCTTGAAGTGAGATTCCTAAAATAGAACTAAAAGTAATGTTGTAGCAGCAAGTTAACAGGTGTCAAGAAATGCAACTGGGATGCCCGTGTTGCTCTAAATGCAGCACATGCAGCACATCTATATTTTGGAAGTAAGAAATAGCAATATTTACGAATTAATTTCATTAATAAACCATTATTGTTTTATAGAGTAACCATTTTCCCTTCAATTTAATATATTTGTTAAAATTCATTTAGCATGTGCAAATGTGAAGTGATGAGAAATATGATGCAAAGATAAAAATAGCTCCTTGTTATGTTAGAGGCAGCCTCTACCAGAAGCCCCCCTGTGGGGTAGGAATCTGGGCACGGTTCATCTGTCAGCATCAGCCTGCCTGCCATCATCGAACCATTTGCCTTTTTTTTTTGTCGTTCCTGGCTGGTCAGTGTCCACGATGTGCTTCTAGTGATGCTATCCGTAGCATGTTGCGCTTCTACCTCGCTGCCGTCCACCGCCGGCTGGCCGTGACGTGTTGGTCAGTTTGATGTGGCTCGTGTCTGGCTGCAGCTTGTCCACCGAGCAGGATTCAGACCTGAATCTGTCAGTGCGCTGCATCTAATGCGTCTGGTTTCACGCTTGAGCAGTGCTGGTCCTCGTTAAAGATCGATTTTTCCATGTATGTGAGTGTGTACATATTCTGATGCTTGTCAGACTCTTTGTGTGAAAGGGTTACATGCATGTCGTACTGGACCATAGGGATGGGTATCAGGAACCGGTCCTCAATTGGTGCTGGTCCTTGACTAGTCAAAGTCACAAAATTGATAAGCTCCTTGGCAGTCGGTGCTGCTATCAATATTTCAATAAGGATCAGTACAGAGAAGCAGCGACAGCAATATCAATCAAGAGTCTTAACAATATCCATCCCTATTGGACACACGTATCCAAATCAATCCTCCGTGCTGCGTTTTCAGCCTCTGAATGATTTTGTCCTTGTCAGTATTCTACTCTCACCTGTGTCCCCCTTCTCGTCTCCCAGGCTGATGACACCTATATGCAGTTGAAGAAGGATTTGGAGTATTTGGACCTCAAGGTGAGACATGGACTGAGACTTGTGTCCCTCTTCCTTTTTATTTTTCCCCAACTTATTTTCTTCTTTTGTGAACCATTTCTTCTTCTGCTTCTGATTTTAATGTACTAATACACTCGGTGTTGCACACTGACAACCACGGCTGACACCCTGGCCATTGTCCAACTGCGGAACCACATTGGAAGAGATCACGGTGTCGCAGCTGTGAATGTCCAAGCGTCTCGGTGGGACAAATTATACATACACAGTTAATTGCGTTAGACTTCTAACTCGTGGTTTTGGAAGCATGTCAGGAAAGCGGCCGCCATTTTGTGACTGCGGCTTTGTGTCTTTGTGATTTTGACTCCCAGATCAGAGCTCTAGAGCCCCTGATCCTCGCAGTTCACAGTTTACTACTGCACTGCACTGCTGGGCCTCTCAGGCCTCTAATGAACGTAAGCTCTATGTGTGTGTGTGTGTGTGTGTGTGTGTGTGTATACAGTCTATACTGTATCATAAGATATGGCTATGACGTATGGAGTGTAGAGCGGTTGTGTTTGTTTGTTTGTTTGTGTAGGTGCGCTTTGTGCATGTTGATCACAGTGTTCAAAGTAAGGCACATGTGTATGTACGCGTGTGTACGTGTGAACGCGCGTGTACATGTGTGTAGAGTCACGTGTTGACGCCTGTGGTTTAGAAAGACCATCCCATCGCTTGCAGCTCTACATCTGACCCACCACACCTGACCCCAGCCCCCATCCCCACGCGTCCACGATGTCAGTGCTGTTCAGTAGCAGGCATGGGGCGGCTCGGCAGTGCATGTGTTGTGGCTGTGGCTGTGGCCCGGTGGTTGAAAAGCCAGCTGCTTCTACCATCGTCACTGAAACGCTGCGTCTCCTCGACAATAACACAGGGCTCTACTGTGTCCCCCCAAAATAACTATAAGCACTCCTCAACCCAAGTAAGAAAGAACTGACGCCTCTGATCTTAATTAAAAGCCCTTATTTGCTCATACTGAGCTCTAATGTTTGAAGTACGACACTATTCTTTTGAAGAGGGCGTGTGAGCACTGTAGAACCCTGTCAGTATCCCAGTTTGTCAAATACTGGCTCTCTGTAAGGAGGAGACATCCTGTCTAGGTGGACGCGTCCATAGCCTTTGTGGTTTTAATGGCAGGCTGACTTTGTGCACCACAAATCACTCATATTGTCATGTACGTGAAGAAAAAAAGAACGTGACAGTGATAGTCCACCGCAGTATCGTAATAGTTTGTACATGTCCCCTTTATCTCCCGTGGTTTCAGTACCGTTGTGCCGTGGAGTCGGCCTGATTATTTCACAATTTAATTAACATCTGAATGTCTTTTCTAACGTGTAGGTAGCTGGAAGTCAGTCACTGAAGGAGTTGGCCAAGCCTGTCAAGGTTGCAGAAAGTGATGTGGACGTAAGTAGAAGCTGTACTGTCCTCTTATTTACCGATCTTTTATTTCTGTTCTGTTCCTCTCCGGAGAAGAAAGATTCATACCTATGGGCGCTCAGATCACCCATTAGTGTTAAACCACTTTATTCTTTTTACTGTCACCTTTAACACTGTTATGGTCTTGAACTGTGGCTTAAACAAAACATGTGAACATATAAAATATAACATATAAAGACATTTAGAAGAGAGCTCAATTAATTCTATCCGTAAGCGAGGTTCCTTGAGTCCCATCATTCAGTTTGGGGTAGAAGTTGGGGTAATTAGGCCAAAACTAATGTGCGATTCATTATGTTAAATGAGTTAAATGGGGGGAGATGGTTGAATTTATTTGATACGCAATTTCCCAGCAGCTCTTATTCCCTTTTCTAAAGCACATCATAGTGTGAATGCCATACGTAGCATTTGAACAGTTGATATGTTCAATATTTGATGAGCTCGAGCCAACATCCTACAATGACAACAAGCAGATAAATCGTTTATCTGATGGAACGGAACACGTAGCTGTGAAAGTAAACATTGATATGGACAAACATTTTGCTCACATTAAGCTTCATTACATGAATGCTATTTTGTTGTTTTTACCTGAGGAAGATTAATTAAGCCAACCTTTGCCTTAAAGTCTGCTGAGTTAATCAGAGTTTAATGAACAAGGTTCCCCGGCACTGTAATTAAAAGTGGCATGTGACTCGCACCCACTCTGCAGAACGGGCTCAGTCACACTAATTACAGACGAAGGAGACAGAGGGAACGGGGTGATCTGCGTGTGCATCCATGTACTCCATCAAACAGAGATACACACACCGCCACGCATACACACACGCAGTTGTACTCACACACAGACACACGCACACACAGATTCCTGTACATGGGGTGAATCTATGCAGAGTAATGACATGAAAGCGATGCTTCTTTATCAGGCAAGTCAGAGGTCATCTATCACGGACCACACTCAACTGTGTCTCCCCCTGCAGGTGAAGTTGAGTCGGTTATGTGAGCAGGACAAGATCCTGAAGGAGTTGGAAGGGAGGATAAGCTCCCTGAAGGAGGACAAGGTAAACCTTTTATGACTGCTTGTCTTTCTTCCAACATACTGCGTACGGGGATGAAAACGGTGATTGCAAACCAAAGTGGAAGGAAGCACGAGGGGCTGTGTTACAGTTTGTACATCCGGAAAGTGAGAAATGGATGATGTGTAACTAATTGGATAAGAAGGTGTAAGTCTGAGCGGATGTGAGTTTCCTCTGTCTTACTATCAGTTGAAACATGCTGCCCCCTGGAGGCATGTTGCAGTGGCTGACATCATACGGAGCTGTTCAAGCACACACCTTTTACAGAGTATTTTTGGAAGCGAATCTTCTTTGAATTGCTGTGGATTTTGTTGACATTGTGCTCTGATCCCCGCAGGATAAACTGGAAAGTGTGTTGGACGTGTCCCACCAGCAGATGGAGCAGTATGTGGAGCAGCCGGCCCACGCTCAGAAGATCGCGTACCAGCAGAGGCTGCTGCAGGAAGATCTGGTCACCATCAGGGCCCAGATTTCACGCCTCTCAACGGTACCTCCGTGTGTCTGTGTGCGTGGTTGTGTGTGTAGCTTCCATTATCTGCACACATACTTTGAATTCATTTGCATCTACACAGGAATTTTCATACAAGTATTGCAAACTGTGTAACGCATGCAGGAGATGACACAAGCCTGGGAGGACTACAGCAGGCTGGAGAGCTCGGTGGAGCAGCTGAGGACGGCACTGCAGGCACACATGAACCACAGCGCCACCCCCCAGGTAGAGACCCGTTACTGCAGACCTGTAGCTCTTCCAAAGTTGTATTTGCTGTGGTCCTGAAGTGTAACCACACGTATTATACTTCCTCTTTTCTGGGCGTAAGTCGGTCATCCGTGTCAACCTGGAAATTCCAAAATGATAAATATGTTCCGGTAGATCCTGGTCTTTGCAAAAATGCTTTGGATTGGGGCCATATTTTGTGTCACAGTTCGCTGCCTTAACTTGGTGCTGTCTACGTGGACCTGTCTGAAAATGAAACCCGATGTTACATCGTGTCCGACCAACCCGTTAAATAACTGGTCTGCCACCCTTTCTGTGCCTTCCAATCTGGAAAAGCACCTTCTAAATTTCAACAGCAATTTGAATACAAAAAAGGAACTTGAAACATGAGAAAGCACACCGATACCCAAAGAAACAAGCGTACAAATAAACCACAGCGTTTTACCCAATAACCAAAGAAGAGAAGTTAAACTCTCCAAATAGTCTGCATCGAATGAGGCTCACATTATGATGTCAGTGTTCACGCATGATTCTACACATTGACGTGTCTAAGTGAATAAAAGATTTGATAATAAAAAAGAGCTAAAGTGTGTGTCTCTTCCATTACAGCAGGAGAAAGCTGAGATGAAGCGTGAGCTGTGGAGGATTGAGGACGTGATGGCGGGACTGAGCGCCAGCAAAGCCAACTACAAGATCACTATTGACTCTGTCCAGAACCCAGGTAGGAAGACCACAGCAGGCCAACATTAGTTTCCTGTCTTCCTCACACCGTGCAAACTCCGAGTTATCACCTTCTGGGGTATTGAGACAAAAAAAGTTGGATACAGACATTCCTCAGCCTTCTGTTCGAGTTACTGTTGGATGTTAAGTGTATTTCTTGCAATTTTCTCTCAAAGAAATATTGCAAAGCCAGCTGTCTTTGCTTGAAAATGAATCCTTGTTTCCTGTCTTTTTTCGTTGTGTGCACATGCTCCAACAGAAAGGAAATTAGTGCCTTCTGTTTCAGCCCCAGCAGTGCCTTCCCTTTGCCTAGAGATCCAGCCCCCTCCCCGGAGCGCCAACCCCAGCCACAGCTCCCACACCTTACCGCACAGCACTGTGCCAAACTGGGTAAGTGTCGCCCCTCTGCTTGTAAAAAGCACTTTAAATATCTGTTGACAGCAAATCAACAACATGAATCAGG
>OMNV01014110.1:0-11322 GCA_900303265.1 Brotula barbata
TGTTGCCTCCTTTAAGTTCTGGCGGTAGGTCATTATGTCAAACAGGAGGACCTCTTTCAGGTCATAGCAGCTTTCCGCCTTCTCGTCATCCATGGATGTTTACGCCTCCGAGGCTTTACCAATCAGCAGTGCCATCAACCAGCAGGCCCATTCATCCTCTTGCCACCCTGGATGTGGTCATTATCAACGTGTTGATAGGACAGCATCTCGGCCTCCTTGCAGTACAATTATAGATCAACATTACAGAAACTGTATTTCTATTTAAATCATCAAACGGGTTGCAGCGGTGAAAACTTTTATTTTTATTTTTATCTTATTTTGCTTCTGCTGTTTAAATACATCAATCGTGTAAAGAAAAAGTTCATTTACTCAAGCAATTTTGGGCATGTTTATAAAAGTTATAGCAACATGGGCGACCTGGAGGATCGCCTGGTCAAGCGCATGCCACAGCGGTGCAGGTTGGATTCTGACCCGTTCCCTTTGCTGCATCCGCTCATCTCATCCTGCAAACATCAAAATAAAGCAGAAATGCCCCAAAAACAAAAACAAAAAAAAACAAAACAAAAAAACGTACATAGAAACACTGACCACCCAGAAATAACCATTCATTTCAGATTTGTCCAAAGATAGATACGCATTTCTGAATATTATGTGACTTAACGAAGATGTAATTCATAAAACTAACCGACCAAAACATTAAAGTTAGTTGAGTCTTTAATCATTCATTAAATAATGTAATTAACCAAGGCAGTAGCCCTTAAATCCATTAAATAATCAGGCACACAGACTGACAGACAGACAAGTGTAGTGACTCATTAATAGAAATAAGACTAAGGATGAAGGTCAGAATTGTTCAAAAACTGTCGAAGAGAGAGAATTCAATTCAGACATTATCCAGCCCTGACAGGACTGGATAATGTCTTTGTTCTGTGTCTGGCTCATGTTGGTAGACCTGCAGATATTTGCTTGATCCAAACGTGGTTTAGTTTGTGTTGGTTGCAGGAAACTGAACGACAGTCCACGTCTTGATGTTTCTGTGCTCTCCTCTGCAGTGGATGGAGCTATCCACCGCGCTGCAGGTCCCCTGCTAAAGAACGAGTGTGCCACTCTTCACGGCTGTGACACCGGACAGGCCAAGATTACCTGCGGCTACGGACTCCCAGCAAAGTGTGAGTATAATGTGTGTGAGTGTATGGGAGGTCAGCCACTCATGCCGAGCTGCTCATTGGCCAACAGTAAAATCTGTTTTTATACCGTTGGGTTTCCAGGTGTGAATGTGTGTGTCAGTGACCCAGGGTGTTCCTGAAAAAAGCATGCTCCGGTTTAATTTCCCTGTGTGAGTAAAATGCAGGATTATTTATTGTAGATGTGTAATTTTAGGCCTGTTTATGCTGTCTTTGGCTTCCTGTTCTCACATGGGATTCCTCCAGCTTTTCTGCTTTTCCTCCCACATGAGTCACTGTTATTCCTAAAATGGTCTGGCAAGGATAGCAACTGCAGTTGCAGGTATACAGCTGTTCCAATGCTCAATATTGTGATTTCATTTGTTGTATGATTGACATAAGGCGTCCAGGTTATCGCTCAAAATAGTTGCAACGTCAGGCTGAACATAGAAAAAAAGAAAAGAAAATTAACACGCAAACATCCAAATCCCAACCGGTCTCAACCTGCCAATTCAATCCAGATTTTATTACTACTGTTCACGATGTAACAGGCAGACAGGCTTTGAGTTGTAATATGACTTATAAGAACAACGTTGGTATATTGTGCTGTCTAACTAAGGAGGAGTCATTCAGGTCGATTCATCAGGTCTCACAATCTAATGGACACCGGGAAGATCAACATGCTCGCCATTACTCATGCACATTAGGACAAACACAAATGTAAGTTGATTACAGTGCATGTTCCTATTGACCGCCCCCTCCCCACCACCCACATACACACACATTACCTAATGAATGGGTGAACAGTGTCAGATCAACTCCGGCCAAACACAGCGTAAACACTGCAGAGATTGTACTCTGCATTCGCTCTATGAGGCGTAATTGAATGAACAGTCCTGCAGACTTTTCATTTATTATGCACAGTTTAACAGCTGCAAACAGACAGTACACACACACTCACCAGTTTGACTTATATGTCCAAAATATGCAACGAACATGGACCTAATAATGTTCCTACTCACCTGCTAAGAGCCCACCTGGTGGGTTCAACTGTAACATCAAGACCTTGAGAGTCCTCAGCCCCCAAGGCATAAGTATGAACACTGACTGAGCATAAATCTTATCCACCAGATCAGGATCAATATCTGGACTAACCTTCACCTGTTAATAGTGCATCATGGGATACACATGCCTGAAGGTTTTTGAATGAAAGTTGGTGTTCTAGTTTTTGGAAATCTTGGCGATTCTGCCTCAAAAGTAACCTAGAGGTAAAATGCCACAAAAATGTTACTTTTTTATACCTCTAATAGGCAAGCAAACACATACCAATTTAAACAGTCTCCTTTGTGCTGGTTATACATCCTTTAACTCATAAATACCCTGGGGACCCGTTCGTGTCCAGATGACTTGTTGACTGTTATCATTCCCACTAAGAATACAGTTTGTGTGTGAGACAGGATGGCTGTTATCTGTACAGTAACTCAAGGAGATGCTGCTCATTGCACTCATGCACACTATAGGCCGCTCTACTACAGGTTTCCAGCTTGTCTGTCCCTGTGACTCTCAGTCTGTCTGTCAGTCTGTCCGTCTGTCTGTGTGCCTGCACATCTCAGGTCCCAATCTCACTGATAAGATAAATAGGTTAGATGCTGATTACCAGATTGGATGCAGCTGTCACAATCAAACCAGCAAATCACTACTACACCCTCAGACTGTGCTCAGCCACACCCCACATCACAGTCTACATTCTGGTATCTGAGCTTCTTTGATCGTCAATTGCAAGGATCTGACAAGTGTGTCTTATCGTTGTTCTTCTATTTTGTAGCTTTTTTTTCACACCAGATTTTGTTTCTTATTGATTTTATTTTCTGCAGTAATCTTTCCTGCAGCTGAACGACGGTGAACAAAAAATAGAATTCAATGGGCATTTGGTTTTTGTCCACACAGACATAACTTGGTAGTGTCCAGTGCTAAATTACTGTAACTTCTTGTACATCGTTGTAATTCTAGCGTCTGTTCTGATAGTGCCTTTATGTGACTTATTTGAAAAAATATTTACTCGCTGCGCTAAAGAGCTCCAAAAGCAAGTCAATTTGTTGACATGTGTCCAAACACACTGACGCTCCAGAGCATAAAGTCTGCATGAATTTTGTTAAGATAAACTAAAAACAAAAGTTTCTGCTGTCAAACAAACCAACAACATAATACTTGTATTGCATTGATTCAGAATTGAAACAGAAAATATTCCTACTTAAAAAGCCTTTGATGATAATTTCTCTGGTCCTACTAAATAAAAATATGTACAGAATAACTTCTTTCAGATGTGCAACACATACGCCCAGCTTTCTTACACACAGCTACTCCAACTAATAACAGCCTCCCCCAGTCTTTTATCACATCAGAATCTTGATATCACCCGCCGCTGTGTTGGTATTCACACAGCTTGACACTAATACATACTACAAAAATGCAGTAGTTGGACTTCCATACATTATAAGGACCACCCCGGTGTGTGAGGGCATCTCAGTGTGTGTCAGAAGGGAGAGAGAGAGATTAAAGAACACAGCGAACAGAATCAGATGATGGTTCTGCAGGGATTTTTATGTTCACAATAAGAGAGGGAGAAAAAGGCAGAGTGACGATGATAAAGGCAAGCTCAAGGCAAAACGGAGAGCAGGAATAGAAAGCAAAAGTTGGTTTAGGAGGGAGAGGGGGATTTAAAAACAAAGTTAAGCACTGGGGGTGGGGAGTGTGATGGGGCAGAAGACAGGAGGGAATTAGAGGATAAGGAGTCTGTTTTCTTTTATTGGTTGGCTTGTTTAACTTGTTGTCCCTGGCAGGTGTTTGTGTGTACACGGCCGTTTGTTAGTGTGTACTGTGTGTTTTGGAGCCTGTGATGGTGCACATGTAAGGCACAGCATATGTACCGTATGTAAAGTATGTGTGCGTGGGATTGTGTCTCATTTGGTGTTACATGTGGCATGTGTGGGTTAGCTGTCAGTTGCCATCATTACCTATAACTATCTCTGTGACTCACCGTGTGTGTGTGTGTGTGTGTGCACGCAGGTGAGAGAGAGTGAGAGAGTACGTGGGTGTCCATGCACGTCGCTTCCTTGCATTCATATGTGTGTGGCCACTGCCCAGCATGTGGTATGATCTAGACAGGCTCTCTCCTCCCAGATTAAATATTAAGTCCCGAGAATAATTCACCGTGCGTCTGCTCCTGTGCCTAAACACTCACAACAGGGCTTGATTACTTCACCGCAGGAGGGAGAGAGGCGAGACAGCAACAACAGAGGGATAACAAAGCTGGCAGAGGGCTACGTGAACGCTGAATGATGGCATAGAAAGGAGGGCGATAGGGAAATTAGCTCAACGAGGTTGAGAGATGTGGCAAGTCTCAAAGTCAACATTTTGATATTGATTTGTATGGGATTGACACCAGATGTGGCGTTTCAAGAGTGTCAGGCTCACTAGTTGCCAAATGGTCCAGAGGACCTGCTGTCAGCTCTACATGCAGAGTGTCCTTCAACAATCCCACAGCCACTTAGCCAGCAGCATCCCCGTACCGTAACCTAGCAACACCCGGAGCGCTACAGCACAGTATTTTTGCTGTTTAGCAAGAGTCGCATGCAATTTAGGGATGTTGACAAATGACAGACTGAAATTTCAGGCTGGCTTCAGCAGCCTCTGCTTAAATTCTTGTATTAACCAACACTTAGAGGCAGTCAAATCAGCAATCTGTCCACTTTGGAGCATATGAGCTAAATATGTGCTTGATTGGGAGTGGAATAGATTATAGTCCGTCTGTGAATATAAAACTAGAGTAGTGTACATTTGCACGCCAGATGCAGTTTTGCTGTAGAATGCGTGCCTGCATTTTGTGCACATGTATGCACACTCGTACAATTTGTGCTTGTGTGTGTGTGGATGTTTGTGTTTTGCGGTTGCCAAAGAAGGGAGTGTGGGTCAAATTTGTTGTCCGGACAACCCAGTGCTTCAGAGCTCACCTGTGTACCGATAAACACAGCTGTAACCCTGCTAGAGCCGTTCCCCAGCTGGGCCTCTCTCTAATGCTGAACTCAACAAGATACAACACAAAGGCACGCTAGGGAGGGAGAGAGCAAGACACTTAGACTATGAAGTCATAACCGCTATCACTATTATCATCTTAGTAACTCACTTATTTATTTGCCTTTTGTTCCTCTAAGTTTGAACTTTACACCCGTCCCATAAACCACAGTCCTTTGTCTTACTTACCCAGAGTCCATAATTCGTCCTAATCTGCTCTGAATGAGGTTCAGCGCTCAACCTGAAAATTGTTCCATTTCTTCTAATCAAGATACATTATGTGTCTGGCAATTGCTGGATTTTATGGCAAATCGGATAAATTTGTTTTCAATAAAAAAGATCCCAGTTTAAATGCACCTGAGGGATGGAGAGAAAAAAAGACAACAAAAAAACAACAATGAATATTTAATGTATGCAATGTGGAAGAAATATTTACCTGAAGCTCCATTTGTTGCTCTGCCTTTTAACTCTCAGTCTACACATGTTCGTCTGCAAATCAGCCAAAAACACCCAAGAAACGTCATTTTTTAAGAATTTATAGCTGTAGCTCTCTATCAAGTGGGCAAAACTTGAAAGCAGATTTCACATTCCTTATGCTACACACAGGGTATTTGTAACAAGTGAAGGGTTAGGGGATGTAGGAGTCACAGAGTTAGAGATGGAGGGCCCAGATAAAGTACTGAAGGAAATAGAGAGGTACAAAGCAACAGTGATATCACTCCCCTCTGTTCCCTGCTTCTTCTATCTCCTGCTTTCTGTTCCCTCGGTGGCCAATTACAGCTAATTAAAATCCTCACCAGCTCAGTCCGACTCCCCCTCTTCCTCTCCCCCAAACCTTTTCTCTGTTTTACCTCTCTCTATCTCTCGTTCCTCACCCTCTCTTCTCACCATCGTTCTTTGAAGACATGGTATTTTTGTCCATCGAGATCTCCGTGTCCCTTTTCCCCCTCCATCCTGTTACCACTTCACCACCCTCTTTTTCACATGCTCCACCCCCCTCCTTCATTTTGCTCCCTCTCTCTCACTCCTCTCCTCATTTTCCCTTTTCTTTTCTCCCACTTTTCCTCCTTTTCTCCGTTGCTATCGTCATCAGTAGCGAGGTTTCTTTAGTAGTGCCGTGACTCTGACGAGGCTCTGAGATCACCACTGTGGCACTCAGACTGTGATGATACACAACTCTTTCAGGAGGAAGGGTTTTTTTTCTCCATTTTTTTTTTTGACAAGGTTGTCGACATCTTTGCTTCTTCCTGCGTTGGCGTCAGCAGTGCGATCGTTCTAGGTGTTAAAAAGCTTCATCAAAACTGCTGCTGATGAGTAGGAGCGTGATGATAGCAATCACAGCAGTGGCCCTGGTGTTAATTCATTCAGTTAATTCATTCGCCTTGAAGGGGAAGGAGGATCAAAAAAGCTCCAGTGTTTTGGCTCGGCTCTGGGAAAGAGTTTGAGAAAAGGAGATAGATGTGGAATCATTTTGTTCCTTCTGAAGATAATTGTGTCCACTCCTTTGAGCATCCGTATCGCTCGTACCTGTTTTGAATACCTGCCCTTCTGTCTTATTCAGAAAAGTAAATGTGGGAAGAGATGCATAGATCAAACAGGGCTTTGCACAGCCCGGGCCCTCCTTTTGTGCCCTGGCCCAGGCCCGGATGTAAAAGCTGTGTCTGCTTGGGTGAGCATAAACTGAGGCCCAGCACACAAAAGACCAGCTAGTCTTTTTCCTGCCCTCTGCTATGAAGAGAGATAAAGAAACACAAGGGACAGATGGAGGTAAGAAAAGAAAGAGGAGAGAGTGAGAGGGGAGGGGAGGGGAGAGGATGGACGGGGATAAGGATGAAAAGTGAGAGCACTGACTTGTAGCCTCCCAGGTAAGAATGGAGAGTGGGAGGGGTGACAGCGCCAAAAGGGGAGTGATGGCAACAAGAAAGAGAAAAGCTGGAAGAGGAGACAAAAGAGAAACAGGGGCGGGTTTCACCGGATGGCACGCAGTCAACTCCTCTTAAGGCTACATGCCACTGTGACGCCCACTTATGAGAGAAAAAAGGCAGACACACACACACACACAGATTTGCAAGGTAAATAAGGTGTGTGCTGAATATAGTTTAAACTGCACTTAAGACAAAAAGTCTGTTTCCCCCCATGTTCCTGCTGTCTTGACTTTTTTTCCCTTTTCTTAGTCTTCATTATAATTATCTCGATCCGCTTATTTTTAACAGGATAAAATCCGTCGTTTTATGTTGTCTCCAAAGTAATCTGATAAGAATAGAGCAATTTTATTTGGCATGAATAACACACTGCTTTGTGCATGCACACACACACACATACACACACACACAACTAGTCATTTCTTAGCACCTTATTCTAATCTGTTTTTGTATCCTTTCATTTGCCCTCTAAATAGCTGCACTGTAAATAATCAAGCATCAATGCAAATTTTGGCTCCCTGAAATTTATGCCAACCTTGTTGCAAATAAACAGGATCAAAAATGGTTTATATGACACTCAAACATGGAAAAAACTGTAGATCTGTCTGATTCTTGATTCTCATTCAACAATGTGTCTTGAGGTAAAAACAAAGCCTTTATCGATAACTGGGGGTTAAGATGCATAAAATGAGGTGTAAATAGAAAGGAAACTAAAAGAAGTGCTCTCTCGACGTGGAAATCAAGGACAAAGAGAGAAAAGATGATTCAAGTAGAATAAATCAGCACTGATGTATGGGAAAATGTCCACGTTTATTCTGTTATTATGTTTGTTTCAGTTTCTGTAGTCTTTCATCCGAGGAGGAGTCCTTTGTTGTTTGAACATGATGACATCATAAACACGCCTCCTTCCATTTCAAGGAGGTGTCACAGCACTGATGGCACTTAGCAGTCTGGATTTGTGATCCAAAGATGACTGAGAAGAACAAAGGGTGCTTTGGATGGGTTTTTTTTCCCCCCATTTTCAATCATAATAACAGCAAGACCAACTGCTCAGTCTTTTCAATCCAATCAGCCTTCTCTCATCTCTACTTTGTAGACATCCGGTGAACTTCTGGGAGGGTAGAAAGGAAAATATATGTCCATATGTTCATATTTAAGGCACAGCAAACGCGGATGTTTATGTTTGTAAATGGTTTAATTTAAGAAATGTTTCTTTTCGTGACTGAAGAAGCTTTACTTCCCGATGCATTGGAAGTCTGACGTGGTTCATTCAGTATAAGTAAGGTAAAATGATAACAAACAGTGGATTGCGCATAATAAAGCAAATAATGATATCTTGCTGCCACCCAGATCTTGATTATTTAAACACACTCAAATTAGTTAATCAGCTGAGGGCAGAGCAGAGAGCGCTGGAAAATATAGAGTGCTGTGTACTCAAGAACAGAATGGAGAAGCACTGCCTTAGACATCTCATTTAATAGATGTTTAAACAGAAAAAGCCTTCGAGATGAAAAAGGACTTCAGATATTGCTTAGAAGAATCTTCTCAATTGGCCTTTAATAAAAGATGAGCTTCTATGGGCAGATCTTCAAAAACAAAAAAAAGTACTCAGTAATGTTTCCCACTATATTGACTCCTAATGCCCGTAGGTCCCATTATAAAAAGCAATAGCACATACTGGTCTCTGACCCTCAGTGGCTGATGAATTAAAAGGGCCCGCATTTGCGGTTTATAAAAGGCAACCTCATTTCAGAGGTAAATTGGTTTTAACATGCTCTAAGATAGAGGAGAAAGCCAAAGAAATGCTCCAAACGACTTTACCAAACAGCTGCTTCAGATGTGTGCCATTGAAGAATGTGATGGGTTCTTTTTTTCAGCAATTCACACAAGGAAAACCATTAATCTGTCAATGACATCACACACACTTCAACCTTTGAAAAGTGTCCGTACGTCTTGTAAGACCGAAAGGACGCAAAGAATGAACATGACAGAATATCCAGGCGACGGTTGTAGTGGGTTTTTTTGTGGTTTTGAAGGCAGAGCACCTCCAAACAAGGCATTATTTCCATTAGATTGATGTACTTAGTTAAATGGTTTAGAGTGTGATTATAAAGCTGTGATTAGATATAATGCGACTCATACTGATTTGTAATTTTTGTCTTTGGAAAATAGCTGTGTTCGTAATTTCCCTTCCTAACTTTATACTGAAACGTTCTGATCGTTGCCTTTTAAGAATATAGCACATAGCCCATTTAGATAAGATATTAGATTAACTATTATAATTTAATGTTGTTTCTTGTGAACATCAGAAACACCTTCTTCTTTTTCAACACTTTGTTTCATTTTTGGATCACAAATTCACGCTGCCAAATGTAATCATTGCTTTCAGCCAAACACTGTGAAATTGGTTGCGCGAGGGCGGAGCTTCAGTTATATATGGGATATGATGAGCGACTCAGAGTGAAAACTTTAATGTGTCAGAATTCAAAGAATGACACAACTTCGCTGCTACTGCTCTGGTACGTGTCTGTGTGTGTATACATAGATAAAGTATATATAAAACGTATAAGTTTAAGAACATTTGAGACATACTTTTGCATGGCGACCTTGACCTTGAGCATCGTTCTTATAAACAACTATTGATGAAGGTTAATGAGGGCAGAGATGTTTGACTGATGTACTAACTAATTAAATGTTTTTACAGCAGGATTAGTGCGCCGTAATCTTCCCTTCTTTTAAGTTTTCTTTTTCACACTCTGGCATGAGAAATAGTGGTTGTGCAATTTCTTTCAATCTGATAGCAACATTTCACTACCAAAACCTTGATCAGGTTGAATTGCACCGGTAATGACTGCTCCTTTCAGAATGCAAGTACAAATTTGCAATTCCCATCAAATAAATCCCTTGACAATGCCTTGGTTCGGGCACAATTTAAATCCATTACACAAAATACAAAAGAGCAGGGAGGGAGTTGACTAAAATGGCAGTCAAAGGGTGCAAACCTCTGGCAAAATATTGAACCTGATAAAGCTCCAATAATAAGAAATATTTGGACTAAATTGCTGGATATGTGCCAGGATCCAGATCTTCATCACAATGGATTAGAGCCTTGCTGCTCCATTCCAACAAGTCTGTTATGCAAAGGGAAGAAACTAATCTGAGCTTTTAAGAAGGCACTAAGCAGGATAACGTCTGAAGGACTAAGACAGGCAATGACCTGCTGACAATTCGCACGGGAAGCACACGCGTCACATGCTTAGCGACACACCAACTGTTAAATAATATTAATTTGGATAGTTTGATGACAAAATGTTTGGCCAACATTCTCAGCAAACATTTTGTAGAGGCTCAGGTCCCTGTCATATCCTGCAGTATAATCTGATCTCTTGACCCAGATTTGTTATCTGCATAATGATATCCAATGTTAGGAGTTGCATTTACAGCTTGCATCATCATGTGACCCAATAACAGGAGAATCAGTGTTGATGAAGCTTCTTTTAAAAGGCAGCTGGATGATTTAGAGTAGTTAGGTTGCAGCCAAGCTGCAACCTAGTTAGCTACATGACAAGCAACTTCAAGGGGCAATGTTAAATATTTTTGCCATTTTTTCCTCAAAGCAAAGAACCAGACACTTTGTTGAAAGCTTATTGAAAATCTGTATTTCCATCAGAAAACAAGTAAGGTTACAACAAAACAAAAAATTACCAATTATTCCAAGAATAAAGATTTTTCTGATATCGTGCAAGAAGGACCTCTCAGATCGTATGAAAAGCGTTTTAAAAAGGCTGCTGACAAGAAGTGTTGAAATGTCTTCTCCCAAACGTTTTGACAACCACTCCAGCTGCATTGTTTTGAACATAGCTAAGCTCCTGTCAAGCTACTGAAAAATTAGTTAAGCTAACAGCTTCACTGATTGCAGCTTGCTGCTCCCCAACTCTCAGTAGAATCCACTTACATAGCCAAATAGCACTGACACCACATGCACACATGTTCACTCACTCTCTCGCTTTAACACCGCCTTCTCTCTCTGTCACACACACACGCACACACTCTCTAACACACTATCCAACACACTGTCTCCTTCACACATAAATCCCTCGCACATCTTAACATGCTCCAATAGCTTTCCATCTCCCTGTCCAACAACCCCCCACCACCACCACCGC
>OMNV01014117.1:0-10640 GCA_900303265.1 Brotula barbata
AGATAGACAGACAGAGACAGACAGACAGACAGACAGACAGACAGACAGACAGATAGATAGATAGATAGATAGATAGATAGATAGATAGATAGATAGAGAGATAGATAGAGACAGAGAGACAGACAGACAGAGACAGACAGACAGACAGACAGATAGACAGAAAGACAGACAGACAGAGACAGACAGACAGACAGACAGACAGACAGACAGACAGATAGATAGATAGATAGATAGATAGATAGATAGATAGACAGAGACAGACAGACAGACAGACAGACAGACAGAGACAGACAGACAGACAGACAGACAGACAGACAGACAGACAGACAGACAGACAGATAGATAGATAGATAGATAGATAGATAGATAGATAGATAGATAGATAGATAGATGCCTGAGCCACTTTGTAAGATTTCAGCCAAAACTACTTTTCAGGTAAAACTCTTCCACCCTGCAAACATTTTAACTCTTCGGAGGCCGACCCCGCCCCCCTCCCGTGCATCATCATCTCTGAAGTGCATGCTGGTACGTGCTGGTTAGCCACCTAATGCGGCGTGTCTCTGAAAACCACCCCCACTGTTCCAAAGTGTGTAGATCAACGGGCCCCATTCATCATTTCATTCCTGTCTCCTAAGAAAAAGGACCTTATAATCTTTATCTCCCCAACAATGAGAGAATAAAGAGTTAACACTATCAGTCAGCCAAACTCAGGTCGGGCTTCCTATCGCCCCTCTGCTCTGGAACGCTACAAATCATCTTTAATAGTCGTCATCTTGATGGTTCATTACGTTAAACTATCTCAGCTAGCATCCTCTAATCCAATGGCTCTCCTATGGCCTGAGGGGCTGTGAGCTCTGGGAGAGAGAGCAGGCTGCGTGTGTGCGTGCGTGCGTGTGTGTGTGTGTGTGTGCGCTGTACGAGGGGGAGGGCTTCAGCTTATTGTATTATTAGCAGGTTAATTGCCCCAGTACAAAAGAGTGTCCAGACGGCTCTGGGATGCCATTTTAGTTGAATTTTTTGCCGCTCTGTACTGTAAACCTCAAATTCTGCCTCGGCGGCCCCACGGGTGCTCACGGAGACAGCCCGGGCTGGGAGCTGTGTTATACTGTACATGATGAGACGTGGATCATCACGGGACGGTGACACACAGAGGAGCTGGCACACAGCGCCACCTAATGGGGGAGGAGAGGATAGCATGCCTGTCTGACTCCTGTGGTACAGAGAGAGTCCAGGTTTCTAAGTCTGACAGAAATATCTTCCTAAACACGCCTTCCTTTCTCTCTGTTGTATTATGGTTTTGCCTGCATGTGTATTTTTGAACTGATACTCGCAAAAAGGTTGGAATGAGCCGATACGTTTTCATTCAGACCTCAACCCTGTATTTTTTTTATCCTTTTTTTATATTAGTAATACTCCATGATCTTGGCCCTGATATGATCAATAAAGCTATTAATTCCTCTTATTAATGCAGTCATTCATCACTTTATGGCAGCGTGGTGATGAATGTTGGAGTGTTTTGGCAGAGATACACACTCTGACTGACTGACTGACTGACTGACCCTTGAGTAGAAATTTGTAATTCTTGATATGCATGAAGATGTTTATCATAATTGTTTGCCTTTACTTGTTAAGATTGTGGTCATTATGTGATCGGGTTAATCCAAACTTGATTGTAATCCAAATTATCGTGGTTGGTTGATTTTAACATCATGATTATTCACTCTACTGAGAGTGAGAGAAGAAGAAGAAGAAGAAGCCAAAGCGGACTTCCTGTTTGATGAATCTGCTGTTTGATTGCATTTTATGCCACGTTTAAGTTTAATCTTCATACTATTTTTAGTATTTTCTACAGACATTGATTTTTTTTTTTATTTTTCTAGTCCTCTGCTTTGTGTGTTCATGGTGGTTAGAGTACCTTGTTTTTTGCTCTGCAAGTACCTCATCAGTATTTGTCACTGAGTGAGTGCTCCCTGCTCTCCCTCACCCCTTCAACTTCATGAAAAGTGTTCAAAAACAAAGATGTGTGTCCGTGTTTTTGATTCAATATTTAGGTTTCAGATAATCGGTGAAAAACGGTACGTTTATCGGGGGAGAACTGGCATGGTGAGGGTCAGGACAATTCACAGAGAGCCACTCGGTTCGTGGGTCTGTGGGTTGGAGAGAGAGAGAGAGAGAGAGAGAGAGAGAGAGAGAGAGAGATACCAACATGGAAAAGAACCCTCCGAAAAAATGATAAAAAAAACTAGATTAATAAATAAATAAATCAAAATTCACAAACCTGAAGCATTTAGCTGCATCACAACCAGGCTACAGCTGATATATATATATATATATATATATATACTGTATATATAGTGTATATGTATATATATGGAAAGACGTAGAGAGTCAGAGAGCGTCCATGATCTTGAAAGCTAAGGTAAAGGTTAGTATGAACAATGAGCAGTGACACGTTCCATCAGCATTTGTTTGTTTGCAGCATATCTGAATAACTGACAGGTTATCGTCAAGATTTGCAGATTAGATTTTCAGACCAATCCAAATCAGAATCCACAAATTCTCTACTTTTTCTTCACGTTATAACATTGGACATTCGTCATCATTTCTGCCTGTTTTCCAAAAGGATAAGCGTCAATCATAATGAACAAATTTGGGTATGTGGTGGAATAAAAGCGTATTCCCACGCAAGAGCCACATTTGTGTCATTGCTGTACATGAACAGATACTTCTAGAAGCTTCAGATACCACCAGAGTAGTACTGCTAGTATAACGTTGACTCAGCAGGATAAAACGGCAGAGACATATCTGGACCGTTTTGGACGTGGATCCAGAAGACTACTGTACAGTGAGTGTGTGTCGTGGGGGGTTTACCTGCTGATTGACAGCATATTTATCATTATCTAAAAAACCTCCATCACTGAAATCCCAACTCTGAACGCGATCCTTGAACGTTTGCGCACATAAATCTGCAGAGACCGTAACCTGAAAAAGTCCTTGGTGGGATGTGCGAAGCTTCAAAATCTGTTTTCAGGAGCCTCCCGAGCTAAACGCGAATCAATAATTCACCGTCGTCTCTAACGCTACATAGTTTTTGGTGGCAGAAGCGGGGCGGGTTCCGTGATTGCTTCTGCCGAGGAGGTTGTGTATTCAGGTGCATTTGCTGGTTTGATTGTTTGTTAGCGTCGCTGCTCCAAGGGCTTGAACAGAAAGTTAGGAGGAAGGAGGAATCTACACTGTAATCCTATAAAAGAAGTACAAGTAGTAGTTGTCATCAGAGTATCTATGGACAGTAGTTCTGTTCATGGAATGTGGAATCCATATTTTGGATTCTGGTATTTTCTGTTTTATATTCCACCATCTTGGAAAAAAAAGATGTCATTTGTATCAAAATACTCTAATATTCTGTATTTGTGCGCTTTCAAACTACTCACAGTACTTATACTCAGATGATTAATATTTGCCTGTTTAAAGGTATTATTTATGCTGATTTTTTTTCGTTTCCTTGAACCACCTGTGGTGTCAAAGCCGTCAAAGAGGCCCGGGTAGATTCAGGGGAAACCTCTATAGAAACGCCGATGGCATTCAAACCACTGAATATGATACGATGATACCTCGCCGATGATGAGTGCGAGTCGCCTCCGAGACTCCCCCACCCCTCCGTTTCACACACACACGCACGCACGCACGCACACACCTGAAATGAATCCCTCACCTTGCATTCAGGAGGTGCGGCGCTATCTTTGGTACTCCACTCTTGCCTTGACCCCGTGTCCTATTCCTACAGCAGCCTCGCCTGCTTTGTGCACTCATCTGCGTCTGACACATTTGCCAGCTCCTTTTCTCTCCATCGCTCTCTCTATCACACACACACACACACACACACACACACACACACACATTCACACGATTCACTTTTTCTTTTTCTTTTTTTTTTCATGTTTCGCCCCCCCTCCATTTTTTCTCCATCCCTCGTTCACATTCCTCTCCTGGGCCGCCGGGCCGCGCGGATCATCTCCCAGGCTTCAGGTGCCTGGGCCAGGCCCTGTCTGTTTTCATTCCCCTCCTAGAGGACAAGTAATTTGGGGGAGAGAGAGGGAGAGCAGATGACCACTGGCTCCTGACCTTTTCTCCCTCAATTTAACTCCTCGCCGCCGTGCCCGCAGAATGTGGCAATCAGGCTAGGCAGAAGTGACACCCTCATCTGAGCGTGGCCGAGCCCCACACACAATCACAGTGTCACTTTCCATCTATATGCAGAGGCTGTGGGCAAGTGGATTCGGGAATAGCGGCGGCGGTGGCGGTGGCGGTGGTGGCGGCCGACGGAGGGGGTTCAGGCCTTAGCCAGGTCCCCGTTAACACATTTCCATTCACGGTGGTCCGGTTACCGAGGGCGAGGTGTTTAGGTCTTCCGACTAGTTGCACTTAATGCATATTCGGTATTTTCCATGTGTGTGCGGCGATTGTATTTAAAGGCAGATTTACAGAGGGACCGATGTCGCACGCCGCTCCTCCAAAAGCACACCGCCGCCACCAGAAGAGGATTCCTTCCCTTCGCTCCGCAGCATTGGATTACAGTGTCCATCAGCATCTTTTCCACATGATGAGTGAACCAATTACATGAGCCAAGAGGGGGAAAATCACCAGATATTATTTCACGGGCCTGCCCGGTACGGAGCAGACTCATGAATGTTAGCATCCAGCGGTGGGTTTGGCGTAAGCCGGTGTGAAACACAATGAAACGCAGAAATCCAAGAAACATGTGTCGGAACATGAGCCGCCATGTAATAGACTGGCTAAGAAGCGGCGGAGGAACATGGGAGTGGGGCTCGGTTTGGTAAGTCACCGGAACAAGTGCGGTGTATCATCGTCTCCAGAGACGGCGGGCCACAGCAGGCCCGGAACAAAGGATTGAGCGGCGGAGACAAAGTGGTAGAGCGCTGTGGATTATAGCTTGTTGATAGCATGGAAATATGAGAGAGAGGCTGGGTGAGACTCTCCATTTCCTCTTTTTATACCAATCTGTCAGACTGCATTATCCAGGGAAACATAACATGAATGGAGAGCAGCACGTATATGAAGACCACAACAAGTCTACGCGCAGAAACGGAAACAACGAGCGGCATCTTAAGGGGTCACAAATACGTGAGAAACACAGAGTATTATTTGGAAAACATGCAAAAGAATACAGTAAAGGCACATGAATCTTAAAGGAAAGGAACAAAGGTTATGATGGTGTTGGATTATAAATCACCATGTGTTTTTTTGGTCTGTGTGGTTATGTTGTTCCCATCTATATATAGTTAGCAACCCTGCGATGCTAGCAATGATTTGTAAAGGTCATGATGATCCGATGGTGTATTCGGGCCAAAAAAAAAAAAGATATGGAGCCAAATTCTCTGAGTTTATAAAGATTATTAAAAAAAGTATGAAAAAATGTGTCACTCGCACTCTCACACACAAACCACTGAAAGCAAGCACGTACTACTAAAATCATTTACACACGTACAAATCCTCACACACAGATGAATATGAATGTTCCCTGTTTTTTTTCTCACATTTTTGAGACTATAATCTCAAAGAATTACGTGCAGTAATTTATCTATTTTATTTAATTTTTTTACTTATTTGTTGTTTTTTTTTTATTTAGTAGCACTAATACACCATCGTACGATTAACATCTGGTCAGAAGTGGGAAAAATGTCACAGCTGGAAGAGGAAGTAGCAAATTTGTACAACAATCTCCATAAAAAAATGACTCAACAGAACGTTCCAGGGCTGGAATTCATACATCTCTAATGTAAAGGGTTTAAAATCTACTCAACGTGTACTTGGAAATCCTTTTTTTCGTATTTAAACATTCAATGAGCTGCAGGTGTGTCATCATCATCCACAAATGTCTAAAAGCAAAGTAAAGTAAAAGTAAAGATCTGTCCGGAAAACTCCACTTCATCTCCACGTATAAATTCATGTTTCTTATATTTGATTTGACACCAAAGTAAAGATCCTTGATGAATGATGAGCAGCCTAATTGGCCCCCAATAGGTCACAGAGGTCGCATATGACATGTTCACATGTCCAGTTATGGCCTGATGATACTTATTTGTGCAGTTGGATAAATTTATCTTAATAGTTGACGTGAACAAAACACTGAAATAAAGGAGCAAGTAAAAAAAGAAGCTTTCTGGACAGTTTTCCAGTCTTTGAATCTCTCTGCCATTCAACAAAAAGGCGGGCAGCTGAGCAGGAAGTGTCGGTACGTCTTTGCTCTCATTGGCTGACCCCATATTTAACACACCTGATATCTCCTGAGTGTCAGCGAGCATCTACAATGTGCCAGTAACCTCAACTTTAGCAACTTCCTGTCATGCTCGCTCTTATACGACTCTATAAATATGGCTGCTAACAAACCTGGTGTTCTTCCAGCAGGATTACATGTCAGAGCAGAGAGAGAGAGAGAGAGAGAGAGAGAGAGAGTAAGAAAACCTCCATGATTGTCCAGCTCTGAGGCCCCATCATCGTTTGAAAGGAGCAGGTATTGTGCTGCGTGTTCCCTCTGTGCTGAAAATGAAATTGTCTGATGTGTAAGATTTACCTTTGTGGCGCTGTCGCACCTAGACGGGCACCGAGGGTCAGAGTGCCACGTGTCGTCTACCGGCACCGCCAGGGCGCCGCCAATTTACACGCCGAGCCACTCTGCATTTCAAAGGACCCCAGCGCCGGCCTCCTGTTAGAGATCGCTATCTGTGCCCCACCGAGGGAAGATTAGGCCGGCTTGAAAACCCGCTCGCCGTCTTCCCACCACCCTCCCCGTCCACATTTACATTTTCATATTAGATTTTCCTCCTGCGCTTGACCTCGTCCGTCACCGCGCCTCCTCTGAATCATAAATACTCGCTCCTTCCCTCATTCTGATAGAAAATTTGGCAAGATTTTGGATTTATTAAATCGTCAGGTATGATGTGGTTTTGGGCTGTTTGTCGTAGCCACGTTAGTGACCGTGTTTGTACGTTTTAAGGTTTTGGTTGACGACATGTTTTCACGTCTTATTGTTTTTTTTCCCGTTATTCTTCTCTTCTTTTTATATAAAGTGAACCGTAAACAATTCGGTCAAGATCATTTGGTCATTAAAATGTTCTGACACAGAAGCAAAATGAGGAAGGATTTAGCAGTTCAACAAGAAACTTAAAAGTAAATTTAATAAGGGTAAATAAAACAATAGATTTTGGAATTCTGGATTGATTATAAATAGCTACGAATATAAGCATAAACACAACTACACGTATAAACTCATAGAAAAGAAAGGAAGTGCCTGCAATCTGTATTATGTTATTTCAAGATAACAAAAGTTGTTTTCTTGTGGTAACAGATTAATTTATCAGGAGAAAACGAAAAAGATTGTTTTCTTGAGATAATTGTGGAGAACTTGAAAATGGTGTTCATTTTGATCGTACCTGACTTCAGCTGTCCAGATCCCTGTCATGAGTGTCAGGGAGGATTAACGGACGGACGGACAGACAGACAGACAGACAGACAGACAGACAGACAGATAGATAGATATTTCATGCAGTTCATTTTCTGACTCTGAATACAGAAAGCACCAAAAAGTGAAAATGAGACTTATTCATTTTAAGTTAATTAAAGTTGAATGTATGAATCAGGACCCAAAGACAGATTGGTTGGAGTCATTTAGTTAATATTGTATAAATTGTGCTTAAAATAAACATCAGGCATTATTATTTATGAAAGTTTAATATAATAATTATTATTAATATATTTAAATACGCTGTTAAATTTACTTATTTTATAATGAAAGGTTTATCAGGGTGATGTTAAATGTAGCCCCAATTCTAGAATTATCCGTGTGTTTGCGTGCTAGTCTCGTGATGGACCGGAGACCGGCCATTAATGGAACTCATAATAATCAGGAACATAACAGATCTGTTTCCTTTAGAAACCTCGAATCTGATCTCAAGGCCGGGGCGACATGATTAAATTGCAAGGTCATCATTCAACCCCAGTGGTTATATCGCATTTAAATATGGCGTTTTTACCTTAAATGCATCATTTTCCATAGCAAATTGCTTTTTCTTGCCAAGACATTTTCATTTTAAGACGCCGTTTGCTTTCAGATGCCGAGGCCACAAGGACAGGTAAGGGATAATTTACATTACTGCAATAATAATTAGTATGAAAAAGTCATTTCACTCATTTAAAAGGAGGCTGATAAACTAACTAACCTGGAATCTGAATCTGCAACCCTACAGGATAAATCACGACAAACTTTTCTTTTCTTACCATAGTTGTGTACGGAGTTTTATAATGTGTCGGATGATTTAAATTTAAATGTGTTCACTTTCATTTTCCTTTCAAATGAGTTAAACTGAACAGAATTCCGTTGTTTCTCTGCCCTGGAAATGTATTTTTGCAATGTTTTGGTCAGGAAAAAAAATCAAATATGGGAATATTGGCACAAAATATCAATATGTAACAACAAATGACTTTACTAGAAACGTGAAAATTCAGTATTGGCCTAATATATCAAACAGCTTCTCCCCCTGCAGCTCACCTTGGTTCCTCCTTCGAGAAGCAAAAAAGCTGCTGAAGGTCGGTGGGCTCGTATTCTCCCCTTCGAAAAACTTCAGTGTTTCAACCTTCACGTCTGGAACGTTTCCTCACTCTGTTGCCTCGTTCTGTCTCTTCCTCACAGCGGCCCCTGCCTTCGCGCTAATGGAATAATTAATGAAACTTCAGATGTTAAAACAAATAATGGAGTTAGTTAGCCGTGCCGCTTTCATGTATTTCATCTTTGGCAGCCGGAGAGTTGGAGTGAGAACATAAATAGATCAAAGACGTACCCCAATCCGAGCGGACAAAAAGAGAAGGAAACATATTCAAAAAGTATTGTGAAATTAAAGGAGTTGGAGATAACAGGAGTTCATACACGCCCCGTGAGAGTCAGGGAGTCATTTCTACCAATGAACACATGATCTGAAGTTTTGCACTTGAGAGGAAAGACAGAAATGAAACTATGGAGGACATGAAAGAGGACAACTTTCCATAGTGTTCTCCTTGGAAGCCATGTTCCCCCTCGTGGTTGACTTGAGGAACCCCCAGAGACTTGAAGGCTATCCTAGCTCCGCTCTTCCTCTCTCTCTCTCTCTCTCTAGAGATAGACCTGATGCTAATAGAAGCGAGTGAATCCTCCGTTCCGTGCGCCTCTCTGTCGCCCTGCCAAACATTGTTTACTCTCTAGGAGATCTCATTCAGAGGGATGTTGAATAGACTTAAAAACTCGCTAGAAGTGTGTGTGTGAGAAGCGGAGAGAGAGAGAGAGTCTGAGACAGACATGAGGAAGTGAGACAGAGTGGAATGAGAGGATGGAGAGAGCCGGACGGTGATGCATCGCTGCAGTAACCGGCCCTGATTCACCCTGCAAACCCGTTCACGCCTCCTCTCCTCCTATTGCTGTAATACTGAGTCAACACAGATGTTCACATCAGGAGACAGTGGGGGGATTCTGACGCTGCCTCGTTAGATCCCATCCCACGAAGTGAAATTTATAAAATCACCGGTCGTTCGTTCGGTTATGCTGAATTGGAGAGGATTCAGCATCATTTTCCCCGTGAGATTTTTTTTATGCTGATGATGTACTAGACTACTTTCATGTTTTACTGAGATGATTCTACTAGTCAGCATTACATGTAATACATCCTTTTACTCTGTGGGTCTGTGGTAATAAATGGCTTGAGCTCACAGTGATTATTGTTCATTTTGTCGTGCTTGGGGAGGGAGTGAATGAAAAACTCTTAGAGAAAAAGTGACAAAAAGTTTCTGTTAAGCTTTCTGTGCATTTTGTGCCAATTTGTGTGCAGACCTGATCATTATTTGTGGAATTCTCAGGTCGCCACATCAAAACCCGAGTCAGTGATTGTGGCCCAGCGGTTTAGCTTTAGCAGGTCTATCATAGAGTCCCTGGCCAGGATCAAAGGTCAGTGTTTGGGCTCCATATTGGCAAAAATCACCAAACTTTTGTTTTCACTTGGTTTCATGTGTATTGATATCAGATATTGGTCTTCTCTGTACTCACCAAACTGTCATAAAAAGACAAGATAACAGAAATGTTGCATAACTAGAGCAGTTCAGCCATTTGGGGATATACGCAAAGAATATTATAGAGAAGAATATTATGACAGTACGGCAAAGATCAGTTTATTCACCCCTCCAAAACAAGAGGGAAACACAAATTAAACTAAGAAGAGTCGAATTGTGAGAGTAAAAATATTTTTCAAATAATAAATAATCAAAATAAAATGATTAAAATCCTGCTCCTCCATTTAATAATACGATGTACTTAAATCCATTTAACAAAAGGATGTATTATATGCAGTACTGACTACTAGAATGATCTCAGCTGAACAAGAAATATGCGGATGGTGTAAAAGTTGTACTTTGGCTTCAAGGCTCGAATGGTCAATATTGGAAAATGTCACATTTAACAGCATTAAACGCTGGAATAAAATATTGGCTTTGGCCGGTGTAATCGGAAAGTACGTCGCTGCCTCTGAACCCACGCAAAGATCAAATGCTGCCACGAATACACACACATTCCCACCTGTCTGCCAATGTGTTTGTGCTTGGAT
>OMNV01014129.1:5833-16200 GCA_900303265.1 Brotula barbata
CAACAACACATTTTACTGTTTGTAACTTCTTCCAAACGTGAAAAGGGAAGCCTCATTATCATGTCATGTGACCTATGGAGGATTCTATGCATGTCTATGGGACTGGAATAACTTGCTTAATTGTGGCTAAAGCATCATTTTGAGAAGAAAATGCAGCCAGTGACGTAATTCCTGTTCATATTTTGGCTTTTTTGCTATTTCTTTTGCTATATTTCTATTTAATGATAATGTTTAATGTTTCTCTCCCAGCAGCATATAGTTATCTAGTTTAATTAAAACGGGGGTCAAACAAATAAAACATGGACTCTGCAGTGACATCACCTTATCATGGAAACGAGGTGGTTATCAATGTGCCTGCAGTGACCCAATTTGAACACTAGGTGGCACACAGCCATCACACTTCCTGTCGACAAACGCCACGCCACGAATCCTAAACACGTACGAGTGCTAGAAAAAATACAAACACCACGAGGAGGTCAAGCATCATTTTCCTCCACGCATCTCCGATTTGCTAAATTTAGATTTTTACTATAATTTTCAATAAATTGTTGTTATTACTATAAATTGGAGACGTTTCTGCAGCCATACTTCAGCGTAACATTTGAACACATCGCCTTCTTCACCATGATTACCACTAATATATTTCATTAACGTGTCCTTCAGTGATGTTATAACCATCTATAATGATCCTTTACGAGCGAAACATTAACGTCATTAACTGAACTGCTGCTCATGTTTCCATTAATGTAAATAAATAAATCACATTGAGCATCTTCAAGTTATGTAATTTTACAGCATGAGAGTCATTACACCATCATCAAACCAAATTTATAACTAAAAGAATTTTTTATAAGGTAAAATTAAGAATAAATGAACATTCTAGGTCTTTTTTTTACATTTTTTACAGTTTTTCTTCTCGACCCTACGATCATATCTCTCTAACTGCGTTTTATCGCTTTATTATTATCAAAGATGATCAGATTTATATTCGGATTTGGATTTGATTGATAATGGGTTCATCTTCATAAAGCTGTGTTTTAAATCCTAGTAAAAATCCCAAAGTTACCAAATGTATCAGGATGAAATCTGGGAAAATCATAAATAATACTAAACACATCAGGGGTGAAGTAAAATTACAAATGTCATTTTTTAAAAAGGTGGTGAGTGTAACTGTATTTCAATAATAATAATAATAATGATAATAACTTCTTCTAATAACTTTTCTGAACTGATGAGTTTTTGCCCCATTTGTATATTATACACGGTTATGAATGGGTTATTAACTACTGTGAAAAGATTAAATTCATCAAAATCAGTCCTTCCAATCAACCTGAACTGTTGACATCAACGTGGACTAAATTACCGATTATTCATTTACCGTGTTAAGGGGTTAAAGTAACAATTAGACCCGGACTCATTAGGTGAAGTACTGCGGGCCAATCCGGGTTTTGGATCCGTTTTCTGTTCCTGACCGGGGAAAAAAAAAACACGCAGCTTCTCTAAAATCTGAAAAAAATCCAAACCCGACTTTGTCTGCCTCTGACATGTGGATGCGCCTCGGTGTGAACAGCAGACTACTTTCCCACGCGGAGGCGTACATGTGCTTCTACTTGACTCTCACAGCAGCTGGAGCTCCGTGGACTCACCGGGCTCGGCTGGATCCCAGACCAAACGCCCCGAAGATCATCTGAGTTTGGAATTTTAGAAGACGTTGCACTTTTGCAGTCTGCCGCCAGGGATGCCGGACTGCTGAAGTCCCGGATCCAGGAGGACTCAGCCCGGACAGGATCCAGATGAATAGGAGCCCCAAAGTACGAACAAGCTGCAACAGGATCTGCAGGGAGCGTCTACGGGGGGTTCTGCGGGTCCAGACTGGATTTAGGGGATCCAAGCTGCAATTTGGAGCGGGGTTCAGATCTCTGCTGGTCATGATCCTGACACGGGCTTTGATGTGGGACTGTAAATGGAACAGTTGTGTACTGGGTTGTGTGCCGGATTGTGCGGGAGCAGAGGAATGCAGCAGCTGAATCCTCATCACAACAAATTTGGGGAGATGGTCCGGAACGGCACGGCACGGCTGTCCGTCGTTGAGGTAAAGATAACCCGCATTTTACCCATCAAACTGGATGAAATGTACGGAGATATCACGGTGAGCCCGATGAAGATGATGATGATGATGAGGATGATGATGAGGATGATGAGGATGATCATGATAAGGATGAGGATGGTGGGTTTGATTGTGTCTGACTTGCGAGGGAAAACTGGACATTCTCGTCTCACCCTTCACACACACACACACATACACACACACACACACACACACAATCTGTCTGAAAGTGATACCGTTATTCACACACACTTTACACACTCTTCGTCCATTTCTATCATGAAACGCAACTTGTGGATTCCAGGAGCGTTTGGCTCCGGTCCAAGATCCCCGCAGAGAGAGAGAGGGAGAGAGAGAGAGAGAGAGGGAGCTGCAAATCACACAACTCATGTATCTGTTTTTGCTGCATGTAAGAGAAAAGATGATCTGTGTGAGAGGTGTCCGCCCTGAATAAAAGTGTGTAAAACTGGAGAAAAGGCTGCTTTGAATCAGAAAAATCTGCCTTTGAATTTGAAGTTAGATTCTAACTCTGCCTGGAAACAAGGATATTATAAATATGCATGTCAGAGTGTCAGATTTTTCAATTTACCGCATAAAAACTCAGATTGTAGTAAACACATATTATGCTATATTTGAATTAGTTTACAAACAGTACAAACAGTTCATTTTTCGTTTATTTTTGGTGCATTTGGGTCATTTTGAAGAGGTTTTCAGCCTCACCTCATTACTTTAACTTCACTGGAACTGGCAGTGAGTCGGTTATCAGTTTGATGTTCAGCTATCAAACAGCAGCCAAACTAATCTGGATTGATGTCGTCCGGCCTCCAGTAATGTCTCACAGTACGGCTATTTAAATATATGGCTGACAAAACTCTTTTCCATTTTCAACGTGTGCCGTTCAGCAGATTTACACCAGCAGCATAAATGAGCTACATGTGTTGTGCGTGATTACATACTTGAAAATGAATAACATCTTTGTTTTCCTCACCTTTTTACTGCACATTTTTTTATTGACTTTCAGAATGAACCCAGGTAATCGTTTTAACCAATGACCATTAATGCTAACAGGAAGTTATGACAGAGTGATTCCCTGGGTCCACTGTGTATCCAGCTAATTTGTGCACAAAAACTGAATACTTAGGATACCAAAGTAATAAACAGGTCGCTGAATAGGTGAGCAGTAGAGTTTAGAGAGATTAAGGAGTTTTGTACTGCTGCAGATGCATCAAATGACCCCATGTGGGCCCTCTCTTCCCAAACTTAATAAGCATTTATAACTCCAATTCGTCTCTTTTCTTATTTCATCTATGGGCTTTGAAGTTTTGTGAGTCTTATACTCAAAATAAACACGTAGAATCCTTCCTGCAGCTAAAAGTCTGCTTCGTCCCTCAGGCACTAAGTGGTAATTCACTTACCTGGTCTCAAATTAATATTCATTATATGATTTAGTCTGCAAGAACACTTCATTTTATGACATCCACTCACCTGATTTTATGAGTTTTACAGTAGTAAAATACCTCAAAGATGATTCATTTAATTAAAAATATGAATTGAATGGTAAATCATATGACCACATCTTTAATAGCTCTTATCTATCAGAGAATATCTGCATATATCAATGCTGAGCTGCGATGAGGAAAAGGAGCAGGAAGATTGGAATGATGAAGGGTGGAATGAAGATATTTTTTTTACTCAGAGTAACGGGGTGTGACGCTGCCTTTGGCCATGTTTGCACAACACCTGTGAACTTGTTCACCCCCACAGACACGCAGATGTGGAACACTGACACATTTTCAGCAGCATTGATGATAAAGCAGCATGTGTGTCCAGGAAAAACACTCATTAATGTGTGTTTAATTAAGCGATGTGTTACACCAAAGACTTTCTTCAGTAAACAAGCCTCTGCTTTTCTAAACAGTACAACACCAATTCCTGCTGAATTCTGATAAAACTTGACAGCCATTTGCAAGACTTTAGTAGATCTAACTTATTCTAGGAAAACCCCAAAGAATGCAACAATTAGTGCATCAGTAAGCCTGGCTGCAAAAACACGTAAATAAGAGCATTTTGCAGGGACACTTTGGCATCTGGCATGATGGATTAAATGGATTAAATCTTATCTTAGCTTCAAGTGCACAATAACAGTGTTGGTATTTCTGCTCTCTGCTCGCTTGTGTAGAAATTAGCTTAGCTGAACACCAGGTTGGCTGCTATCTGCGCAGTAGCGACCAACCTCATAACAGAATCTCAACATGAGGTACCAACCAGTTAGCTAGCTACTTAGCAGCATTGTTAGCTACCTAGCAGCGTTGTTAGCTACCTATCAGCGTTGTTAGCTACCTAGCAGCGTTGTTAGCTGCCTATCAGCGTTGTTAGCTACCTAGCAGTAGTATGTATCTTGAATGTTCTTGATATTGAAGCTCTCTGTTACAGTGGCAGCACATATCTACATGTTGCCAAACAGCTGATGTTTGTGACTGTTGTAGCTCAGACATTTATCAATTTCTGCAATATTTCAACACCATGTTAAGCTACATATGAGATGTGACTTAGCATGATATAACTTGTCATTATCTTTGTATTATGAAATCTGAAATGTCCATATTTTCACAGTTCTCTGACTGGGTGTGACCAGGAGCAAAAACTCTGGGCTGACCTGAGCCATGAAGACCCCAAAAACCAAAAGCGTTACACCGTCGTCTCCGCCCCGGAAACGGAAACCTCGTTTCACCTTATGCGGCAGAAAGAAGAAGGACGCCACAATCCAAGGCAAGCTGCGTATCCGCTCCATGCCCGGTGCCTTCCTCGTACTGGGTGTGATCGTGGTTGTTATTGGCACTGCTCTGGCTGTGGCGGGATACTGGCCTTACCGGACATCCAGATCGTCTCTCATGGGCGCCGCCAACGGGGGAAGTGTCGCTGAGTCACAGACTTCTGGTTGGAGCGTGGGAGCCAAAGGCTTCTTTTCCACGGCCAACCTCGTTCACAGCGAGCGCATGAAGCTACTGGGCCCTGTTATCATGGGAGTGGGACTCTTCATCCTCATCTGCGCCAACACGGTTTTGTATGAGAACCGAGACAGAGAGACTCAGATGCTGCTGGCCCAGATGCGGAGCGTCATCTGCTCCGTGTCTGCGGCTGTGCCCTCAGCAGACCTTAAAGAAATAGCCGTGACCAACTCCATGTCTAAACACTATCAGTGGGTCAGCAGTTTACCTGCCGCACACCTCAACATCCTGTGTCTGCAGCAGCTCGCCTGCTCCGAGCCTCTGCTCCAGACCCGAACCCTCGGCGAGGAGGAGGGCACGGAGGAGGCCATCTACCAGCAGGCTGTCCTCCAGACGGAGGCTCTCCACCACCAGGAGTCCTACTCTTCCCCTTCGCTCCACTCTTCTCGCTCCAACTCTTGTAACTCCAGCCAGACAGACTTGAACGTTCTGCTTGGTGATGAGTCCGGGGGCAGCACCGGCTTCGGTCCTCAGCCTGTTCCGCACTGCAAGCTCAACAACTGCTTAGTGTCTGCCAGCTCCATGTCCACCTTAGGGCTGGAAGACTGGGAAATTCCTGTTGCCCAGCCTAGACGTTGCCACAGTATGAGCTACAGGACTAATCCATACATGGCCCCCGCCGCCCTTCAGCTTGAGCTTGAAAAAGTTCTTCTCAGACCTAATGGGGAGGCCCAAACCAGTCAGCATGTGGAGTCTTCGCAGGTCTGTGTGAACATGCCCGGCCAGGTGCTGGATTCTTTGGACGAGCAGGCTTACCGAAGCTGGCCTCGGCTAGACCTGGGGAGTGGGAGGAGATACCTGAAATTGGAGAACAAAGAGGACTCGGTGGACAAACTGTTGGACCAGATGGAGCAGCAGTGCTCTCAGTGGGTTAAGAACTTTGGCTCAGGGCCGTTCCAGTGATGGGTCCCCGAGCCTCACAGTCCGGAGGGGAGTTGATGATAGAGACGCTGAGGACAGAGGAGTCACGTGTTGTCCTCTGAACTCCCACGCTGCATTCTATTTTCAAAACACTTTAAGAAACCAAAAGCAAAAAGTAAACCCTGGACCCATCAGAGCGGTCCTCTCATCAAAGATCTTCCAGCTCCAACACAGACACTGCGAGCCCGTCGTCAGTCTTTTGCGGACTATGCATCCGTATCTTTGGTTCGGTGGATTCGACAGATACTTTCTATATTTTGAAGTAGAGGAACAATACACAGACCTGACACTGTCACAGAAAGAGTGAAGAAATTGCCGGTCTGTTTATTTTTGCAGTAACACGAGAGATCCACTGGTCTCCTACGCAGGGTTTGCTCGTTTCCAGGCCACAGCACAGCCCAGCGTGAGGAACTGAAAATGAGGGGATGTGGGGGATGGTTTCACTGTGCAATCAATTTCACACCAAACTACCTGGAGTCCCGAGCCCATAAAGCGCTGACAGCTCTAAGAAATGCAACTAGTAGGCCTACATAAAATTATAGAGGTCCCTCAGTCCACATGTAATGCTTGGCGGTGATGTACAGCGTGTTACGTCTTGTTATGCAGAGAATGGTTCATGTGTGTCTTGTTTATTATTAGCAGGTAATGAAGGAACGTGCCGCTCCCTCTGTACTCGGTCGATTGTCTCTCCATCCTGTATTTATTAGGTGTCACCCGCCATCACGTTGATCAGCTGCAAGCAACGGATTGCACAGCGGAGGCAAGACGGGCGTTTTCTGCGAGATTTACTGGGATGTTCACTGTCACTGCATGCAGTCAGGGGCCGGGGGCCTCTCGTAGACGGAAGAGAATATGAATAACAGTCCCAGGAGACCCCCCACCCGGCAAACCCACCTCCCCGTCTTGCCTTCCTGGGCGTGCAAATGTTGGACGTGGACTGCTCCGTGTTCGTCCTCTCTTCTTTCTGTGTGTTGCCTGTTTTGTATGCCGTGTGTGACAGTTTGTGTTCTAAATGTATCAAGCAATATGACCGGTCTGACGGAACAATCTGTGGCTGTGTGTCGCTCCGTGTAGACCTCCAAATGAGATGACATTATCATGCCCGTGTTTCAAATATAAGGCAAAGCCAAAGCAGCTCTCTCTTTGCCACGGTGTCATTTATTCGGCTCGTCGGGGGTTATGAGCACGCAGCACACTCGGGCCTGCGTGTTCTCCACTGACGAGCACATTCCTCAGCACAAAGACACTTTGAATTTCAGCCATATTACTCAGGCAGGGATCTGCACCGGTGACGTCCACGCGTTCAATTTATCTCCGATAAAAAGAAAATCTCCCTCCTTGCTCTCCTTCTCTCGCCGCTCTCCTTCGCGTCTAGTGTGTTGGATGCGGGGATCACGTTGGGGGCAGGGGAATTCCCTGGCTGTAACATTTTCCCTCCTTATTCGATTTTATGGTCCCTTCCAGGCAGGTATGCAGTCCCCGTGATCTCGGTCCATTTAATCGGTCTTTTATGAGACGGCTTCTGGCTTTCTAACAGCTTGTATAAGTGAGCGAGCAGGACCATAAGGCTGCAGTGTGTTTCTTCCTACGTAGCTCTGCTGACCCGACTGGAGTTAAGTTAAAATTGTAACTTTTCTGAATGCCCGTACCTGAGGGTGGAGAGAAAAGCGCTCTGTCAGAGGGGGAGGAGGTAGTGTGACGATGTTTTTGGCTAGATCTTTAACTTTAGAAGAGAGGAGAGGTTGTGAACAGTACTTTATACTAACATTTATAAGAAATGATACGAGCACAGGAAGTGAAAGACAACAAAGAGCTACGTTATTTTCACACGTTGCCACAGGAGAATAGGCCGGCTCCGTCCACGTCCCTGACCGGTGTCTTGGATGAAACATACTGTGGCCTTAATGTCCTGAGCACCGAGGAGAGACGACCTACAGGTAACAACAACAACAACAGGAAACAGATTTCTGTCATGATTGGGTTAATTCATCTAGAGTGTAGCTAAGATAATGTGCAGGGGCAAAAAAATGTTTCTGTCCATGAGCTAAGATAGTCAAGTTTGGATCAGATGGATGATTTCTCAACAACATCACTGATTAGTACGGCCCTTTAATGTGCTGAGTGTTTCATCCAACAGGCAACTCTGTGTGTTATGTAACTACAGACTTCACAAAACTCCTCCCTGTATTAAGAACCAGGATGAAATGTGGGAATTTTATTTCAGTCACACATTTACATTCATCATGCTGCTGTATTGATATACATAAATCTGATGCTAACATCAATAGAGAGGCCTTTTATCTCCAAGCAGGATTTAATAAATATTTGACGTCTGTAACATTTCTTCAATTGAGTTACAAAAGTGGACCTGATAGCAGGCTTTGACTAAAATATGATCTTTTCAAAATATTAGTCACTGTGCGAATGGAAGGGATAGAAAGGGGAATAGTTACTGTCCTTACAGAGGGAAGGGAACCCCCGTAAAGCCTTGACCAGAGTAGCAAGCACGTCTTTCGCGGAAATACTGCATCACAGCCTGCATGAGTTCACATCGTGGAGTGCAGCACGTCCATCCATCCCTTATCGGTACAGCTCTCGGCTCTGGTCTGGACAAAACACTAAAACAACTTCAATAATAAATGTTGGTTTAGCACAAAAACTTACTCGTTGGCTCAAAACCCAACCAAAATAATCTAAATGTAATAAAGTTGAGCTGTCTTAACTGAGTGTGAATCTGTATAAATGTACTATCTGTCTTGGGAGCCGCCCATGACCTCCTCCAGCTGTACAAACGTGCACCAGGTTTACTCTGTGTAACGAGCTGACACAGCTAACATACCGTAGCTACGTCTGAGAACACAATCGTATTAAGATACGTCTACTTCTACATTCCTTTCCAAATCGTGTTTCAGCACTTCTACGGCCTCCCAACTGCTTGAGGCCAACCGGCGGAGATTTCAGGCAGCGCAACTACGCAATTACCATAAACTGTGCAGTTAGAGTCCCTCGCACAGAGGAGCTGAGACTTTCACTGAACTGAGGCTCAGCGCAAGAGCCGAGAGGAAATTTACTTTTTTTTTTTTCAAATCATTATTCTGATGTTCAGAGCATGTTAGACTGAGAATGTAATACTAGAGTGCAAACATTTCATTTTGTTGATCCTGGCAGTTAAATTTCATTTTGGAACTCACACAGAGAATCTTGTTTCTGCCTGGGAGCAGAAACATCAGAAATATGCATTCAATTTTGACACATTCTGCCTCATAATGGCCAAGGAGGTTTCAGTGGGACATCTCAGATCACACAAACTATACAGGAAGCAGACTCAGTCGGAATGATGAGCATAGACAGACACTGACAGACGGGCAGGCAGACATCAGGCCAGCAAGAGCCAAAAACATGTTCACTCCAGGTCTCTTCATGTGTGTCCAGCGTGTTCAGAGTCCAATTCTCAGCTGTACAATTCTGTGAAGATAAGATATAATTCATCAAATTAGAAAAGGCTTTTGTTAATGTATGATGTTTTTGCAGCAAACACTCTTCTGGTCCCGTACGTGACATATGTGATGCAGCGCGGCTCATCTGGCAACATCATGGCGGCCCTGACTCATTTTGGCTTTTATAAAGTAAACAACACAAATGAGCCCGACGATGAATTAAAATACTGCGGTAATACAAGCGTTTGATGAGATCTGACACTCTGATACCGCCGAGCCTGCCAACAACCAAAGTAAATGCGTGGAGGGGAAAATGCATTCACGATAATGCTAATCGACTTCGCCGTGGAGTCCTTCGCTTTTGTCCATTTTTATCTGCAAAGATATCCAGTATGCCCTTATAACATTATCAACAATGAGGGCATCATAAAACCACTGAAAATACAGGGAGCACAGCATGCAAGGCCCACATGACATCATTCAGAGCTCCAGAGAGAAACGATTTAGTTGTAATTTCAGACTGTATTTAAACAAAGATGCACGGTTTGAATCCCCTGACTGGTCCTTCCCGTATTTGCGCATCCTCCCTGGTGTTTGTGTGCCCCTTAATAAAAAATATGTGTTAGGTTAATTACATCTGCCATTGCCCTTGACCGAAGCACTCGGCTGCAGATCTGGATTTGGTCCCCTGACGCTGGACCACGGCTGCCCCACTGCTCCCCGTAGTTAAGATGGATTATGCAGGGAACGGATTTTGCTGGTGTCAAGTAACGATTTCCTGTTGTCCCACTTGTGCGACTCGAAGACATTTTTGTCATCATCGAGTGTGGAGAAGCAGTGACCTCAGATGATCTGTTTTATTTTCACATTTCCTCATTCTTCCCCCCCCCCCCC
>OMNV01014130.1:0-12342 GCA_900303265.1 Brotula barbata
CTACACATGTACGTGCGTATCCCACGTCATTGGCCGGAGTGCAGCTATTTATAAAGAGGAGGAAAAGTATAACCTGGATCAGTGCGAAGGTCTGAAAGTCAGGGTGAAAATAGTTTGTGTTTGTTGCACATAGTCAATATCGGACTGAAACAGCTGCAGCAATGATACTGAAATATACTGTAGAAACTGTCTGTGGTATACAGCGAAATGTAATCAGTCATACTACCCAATTGCATAGAACGTTGTTTTACTTGATAGAATTGTCTGTTAGTTATTCCTTAGAATTCCATCTTATTTTTACAAAGAAGAAAGTGCCATGAATATGATAATTAGTCATTAGAATATGATCAGATTTAACTAATGTAGTCCCCATAAACTGCTACGGTTTGATGAAGATTGTATTCACCCATCGTATCGGCTGCAGCTTCATAAAACAGATCATCATGGACCATATTCCCACACAGAGCATCTGAATGAAGCTAAACAAATTGTGATGTTTAAGCTGGGTAAGGAAGCAGCTGCCTGCTCAAATGAACCAATGCCCACATTTATTTTTTGTCAAAACATTCCTGAGGGATCTGTGACAGAAGTCGTGAGTGAACCCATAGTGAGACTGGAGGACTCCGCAATTTGGATACAGAACAACAAACCCTTTGCTCTTGCACTTACCCACACATGCACACACAGACACCTGTTGAAGTATCTATAGTTGATGGATCCTTTTTCCAACTGCACATCCAAGTTCTAGATTAATTATTTGACCCTTATATTCAACACGTTTGGATGAACTGGCACTGGCTTAATGTTTTCACATGATTTTGGGATAGATATTAGAAGTGAAGCTGTAGGATCTTTTTCTATTACCCAACAAAGAGACTTCAACCATTTGGTGCACAAAGCATGGGTCTATGGATCAATCTCCTCATACATTCAACCTCTTCTTGGCAAGTGGTTGGTAATACTGATGATTAAAAATGAGACAGTATTGGAAGAAACAGTCTGAAAAGAACCAACGTGTACAGACCACCCTATTAGCATGATCTTTCAACTTCATGAGTGAAGACTTCCTATATTAAATGAGAATTCAAAACAACAGTACGTGCTCAGTGATCTGAGGTTGTACGTTAAGGAGGAAGGGCCACTTGGTTGCATGATTCAGCATCATCGCTCCTTTAATTTTAAACCCCCACAAGTTCATCATTAAAGCATTTTTCATTTTTGGGAATAGAGCCAAAAGCAAAATGTCTGCGTATAATGGGTCATGAATAGAAGCTGTCTTGATAACTCATGTATCCTGGAACATTGTTTCTCCATCTTATAAAACACACACAACTTCAAGTACTTTTTGACAATGAGTGTTATAATCACTAAGCTAAAGTGTATGCAAATATATGAGGATTTGCATTCATTTCACTAAAAATATATATGTCTGCCAGGCTTAGAATTAACGCCATGTAGTCCACATTGTTGAAATGTTTTTTTCTTATCGGTCCAGTCCCTATTCCCTGGAGAGTTTGTTATGCAGTGTTTTTCAGTCTCACTGTAACCGAAGGGATTTATGATCATGTGGACGGCTGAAGCTTGATGCAATGATCATAGCTGTGTTGGCTGTATGGTTTTAAACACATTCATGTCTTACCAATGCCAAAAGACTGCATGTACACTAGGCCAATACGTAACACTTTATGGTAAAATTCCTTCAGCACAGTAATATATATACCGTATATATAAAGTCTAAAAAGAATACTTTTTTTGTCAGTAATGCTTCTCTATTTGTCTCTTCGTTAAGAGCAAACATCTTTCAGAAATCATTGCAGGAGAAGGGAGGGGGAGTGATCTCAGCCTCAGGCCTCAAAACTGTAGAATATCCAATGACTGCAATCAAACAGCAATATAAATGTGCTGACGTCTGATTGCTGCATGTGCGTGTGCTGGACGCCGTTCATACACACACACACACACACACACACACAAACCAATTCTCTTGTAAACCTCACATGAAAAGGCCAGCAGGGAGGGCATAAATGATTGAAATTGCGCGAATGAAATAGTTCCTTAACAACATTACTCTGCCCTGAATGGCATACTCCCCGTAATCACTGATTTATTCTCAGAGCCCATACACACATACTCACACAATGTGAAGTCACATAAACAAACATGTCATGCTCTCTCATCTTTTATCAGGTTTTTCATCACATCGCGAGGATTCTGGATTATGCTCTACATTAGTTGTCAGATGCAGACCTTTTTGCACCTTGTTTTGGCACCAAGCACTCCATCGACGCTCACTCTGCCTTGAAATTCAGCCTACTGATATCTCAAAGCTTGATCGTGAATCAGGATGTAATTGCTTCCTTTCAAATCTCTTATCTGTCTGTCGTCCCCAGTTTCTCTTTCTGTATCTTTCTGTATTTCCTCATCTGTATTCCAAACAGAGAATGCAGTCAGATAAGACTATCCCTCCCATACACTCTTATTTTTTCCTCACAACCGCCTACCTTGCCTTCCCACCTCCCCTTCTCCCATTCTGACTCATACTGAAATCCCAATGAGCCTCCCGCACTCCCTCCCCTACTGCTCTCATTTGTGTTTTCTCTCCCTTTGATTGCCAAGCTGGCTCGAATGCAATGAGCAGGGCAAGAGAGAATGAGCAAATGAAAAAAAATAGAGATGGAGACAGGAGCAGAGGGATGGAGACGGGGAGGGAGAGGAGGAGGAAGACTGCTGCCAAATGTGGTCGTAATGAGGATTCTGTCATAGGAGAGTGGGGAAGAGGAGATGGTGTATGTGTGTGTGTGTGTGTGGCATAGTGAGTGGGTGTTTATTAGTGAAACCCCTCTCGCCCCCACGTCATTCCCTTCATTGTCTCTGTGCTCTTCTTGCCTCCAACACACACTGGGATGTGTGAGATCACAATCCCACACTCACACACAGCAGCAGCAACTCCACATCCACCCACACACACAAATGCCTAAGCAGAGACAAATGGTGAACCCATTTCGACTCAGAAACTTTGAAAGTGTGCGTGAATGTTGTGTGAGGCTGACGTCTATCATGATGGCATCTTCAGCCTCTGGAGCCAATTAAATGGCTGCAACACAATTGACTTACCTGAGATGGTATGACAAGATTGATTTCATTATGTTTACTGAGCATCAGTGCCTAAGGGATGGCTAGACGAGCTGTCCTCTCACAATGTCATATGATGTCCCATCTTCTCATTTGCAGCAACTTCAACAGTGACTCACACAAAACTTAATAACGTTGTGCCAAAGTCATGTGCTTACATGCAATTAACATGCAGTGCCAGCTGTCGCTCTCTCTCTCCCCCTGTCTTGTGTGTGTTAGTGTGTGCATGTAGAGATTAATTTGTGTATATTCCATGAGTATGGCATGTGTTCAAAGGGAGTCAGTGACTGAGTGCAGTTCATCATGGGCACCACATATTTGAGCATTTGTGTGTCTGAACCCACGTCAGTTCATAAATACCATGTATGCAAAACATTCACACATGCACACACATATACATAACCAAGATAAAATGAAGCTGGAGTTTTAGTGTAAGGCCACATTCACACTGTAGGCTGAATGTGGCCAATATCTGATTTTCTTTCCAAAAATGCAGATCAGATTTTTCCTGACCAATCTGAAGACAAAAACCTGATTTTTTGGATCATGGGATTGTCCACAATTGCTCTTGTCATGTGCACACAGGAACGTTGTGGGCAGACGTCAAATTTTTAGAGCTATGACAGACTTGGTTCAAGTTCAAGGGCGAATGACGACTGTAAACAGTAATGAAAAGATCAGATTTGAGTTAAAGATGAGAATTGAAACGAATCTTTCACTCTGTAGTGTGAACGTAGTCTTGGTTTAGTCAGCCTGAAATATTGGCTCAGGCAAAGTGTTGTGGTTTTGAACAGCAAACCCAAGAGTAACGAAACATAGCTGTGGTGTTTGATTCACATATTTAATCAAACTTTCATTAAAAGAACTCACAAAAGCAACAAACGGCCAAAAAGCTTGCATTGCTAGCTTCCGTCTTACAGTCTATGATGACGTTGCTCGTTTAAAATGCCCTCCTTTCTGCCCTTCTCCTCTTTGTTGTCACATCATTCTGTGACCTCCATCTTTTATTGTCACTGACTCATCCACTGTCACACTCTACATCTCTGTTTGTGAATTTCTACACTCAAACCAGTTGCAGTGGATGCACTCCAAACATGTAGAAAAGTGTCACCCAAACTTTTGGCCTTTCTTTGTTTATTTTTCTCCGTCTGTGTCTTTTACATAGAGTAGACCTTCCATTGTTATAGATGTGATGTCATTTGATTCCTCTGATTCACCTTACTGCCATTTCTGTCTTTTATAATTGTTTTTCTACTCCAGCATTTCCATTCTGCACCATGCTCAACCACAATGCCCCAGTATTCCTCCATCTGTCCTCCTCCTTCACTTCAGTCATCTCCTCCCACCTCCTGGTGTCCCAGTGGGGATAGAGAGAGATAATACAAGATAACTAGAGAGAGAGAGAGAGAGAGGTGGGGGTGGGTAGACGTGATCGTGCTGGAGAAACCCCTGGTATCAGAAATTTACCTGCAAAACTCTCTACTTCCCCCGCTTTTCTCATCAGTATTCAGAGTCTCTCCTCCTTCTCTCCCTGCTCCTCCTGCATCATGTTTCCTCACCTCTCTTCTTTCCTCCTCCCCTCTTTCCTGCTCTTTCCCTCCATCTCTCTCCCTCTCTCATCTCATCCTGCACTGCTCCACCTGCACCATGGTGCAGCACTGACAATCAGAATTCTGCACACACATACACACACACTCACACACAGACAGGGAGACACACACCCACCACTTCCGGCAACCCCTCCCTCTCATACACGTCTCCATTGCACGCACACAAGACTTTCTACAACCCCTGATGTGCCTGGGTTTCATCAAGAGGCACTACCATCACAACATCAAACTAATATTCTGCATTAACACAATGGGTGGCACAGAAAATTAGATTCATTATTATTGTTCGTATGATAATATTATAATGATATAGTATAAGTCATTGTAATAATGATTATTTGCTTAAAAGGAAATCTTGTGCACATGATTAGAATTAGGACATCTCTGCATATAGGGATTACTCAAACAAAATTAAAGCTTGAGGCATGCCAGTTTTGCCGGTCGTAGATTTAACTCATATTTTACTGTCTGTACTCCATCTCACAACATTTTTATGATTTACAGGTATAGCAGCCATGTAGTGTCTGTGAATCTACGTGCACGAGCAGGTAACCCATACAATATTTGCATATTATGCATAAGTTATGGACATGATAGAGGAACACGAAGTGCATGGGAGATTTATGGGAGGGCCACGGCACTCAGAACACTGGCCCTTTAATTTGGTGTTGCTAGGGAAATAAAGCTGTTTACTCTGATCTCTGCTTGAACTGTCCAACCGTTCTTGTAGACGCACATGAACACACAAAATCTTTTTCTCTGTCTCTGTTTGTGCTTTTACACAATTCAACTCCAAACTACCTTATGTAAATTCTGGCATGTTACCGGGTAAGACACAAGAGAAGAGAAGAAATACGTACAAGGTGTTGCACTCCACTGACATACTGTAACTGACTGGCAAAGAAATTAAAAGTTGATGAGACAAAGTTTGTTGTTGGACAACAGGTCCACTGATAAAAGAATTAATTATCAATCCTGACACCTAGTGGATAATGTGTGAAACTTTACATAGTGTATCGACTTGGAGTGGGCACAAAGCAACAAATGTACAGTCTTACACAATCTACCCCAATATATCCCAGCAACAAACATCTTTTGTGAAACACATTATACTCAATTACTGTCATTTTTTTCTATTAAATGTAAAGCATTTTATGGCTATCTATCTATCTATCTATCTATCTATCTATCTATCTATCTATCTATCTATCTATCTATCTATCTATCTATCTATCTATCTATCTCAATTTCAGCCAGCATCTCGTATAGTTCTTGAATGCTCGTTGAATACTACATTACCCAGCAAGCATTGCTGTAGCGTTACGCGCTGTTTAGTTTGACACAGTTGGGCTTCCATACTTGTTGTGTTTGTTTTAGTGAAAGCGAAGATGGCGGAGGAACTGGATAGAGTACGAATCTCAGCGGCGGAACTGCGAGCTGAAGCGTCGAATTCAACAAATAAAACCGACTGCCATAAAGGTGAGATGGACTGAACCATGTAACTGGAACGAATAATTTTGCTAAGAGTTGACAATTAAATGGGAGGAAGTATCGGAAGTTGAAAGTCTCCTCCGGAGTTGCTAAGTTTGGAACCAGCTAACGTTTGCCAGTTAGCTAGCTGCCTCTGGTCTCGCGCGGTTCTGTTTTAACTTCGCTTCATTTAAGCAATAGTGCCCAATGTTTTTCTCCCATACTGCTGCTTTTATTTTGTATCTTTTAATGGTTTTATTTTATTTGTTTATAATCGACCGAGTTTGCCGGAAAAGCTAGAACGATGATATCAGCGTTACGCTCGACTCTTCATGATAGTAAAAATCATTGTTATAAAGAAATGTTATTTTGAAAACTCAGTGTAAACCCACTATTCGCAGTGGTTTGGAATTACTGTATTTTAATCCTTAACCTCACCAACTGTTGAACACCAGTATAACAACAACAACAGCAGCAGCTGCATGGATTTTGTATTGCTTACAATGCCATGGTTATTTGAAGGAACTTTACAGCTAAATACTTTGACCAGTGGGTGATCAAGAAAGTTCTTTTGACTATTATGTGTGCATGCAGGTCTATCTGCATCTCTTTCAAACACTGATTATGGGTAATGTTGCTTAGATTCCCCTTGAATTTTTTGGACTGTATTTTGACTTTTACCTTGAATTTCTTTTCTGGTCTTAAATCAGTATGGTACATATTTTCTCTTTGTGTGATTTTTTTAAGCAGAGGAGCAGCAGGATCATCATGGACCCCAGCAGCATAAGAGGCGTGAAGGGAAACGGCCTGATCTGAAACGCTACCAGCCAGTGGCTGGACATGGATGCTGCCACCATGATGGCGAGGAGAGAGATACAGATGAATCCAGCCACAATGGACACTCTGTTTCACTTGACTCCAATTTCCACGAGAATGCTCAAACATCACAGTGTGATAGAAAAAACGATAAGGTTTCAGAGAGGCAGTGTTGCAAAGATGGCCAAATGAGTGACATCAGAAGAGATGAAGACCGGCAGAGTGGTGATGGTAGTAATAACCAAAATTATAGCAAGGGCAATCCACAGGCAAAAAAGGAAGAACATCGGGAAAATTATTCTGTTGAAAATGAGCAAGAGCATCAGGAACCTTCTGTTAAGCAGACAAGGAAAGCACGCAAGCCAGACCAAGTGTTTTATCAGCCCGGGACCAGGAGGAATATCCAGGGGACAGAGTCTGGAGCTGTCAGAGAGCAGGATAAGCCTCCACCTAGGAAGCCTCAAGAAAAAACTGAGACAGAATCCCAGACTGGTATCAGTGAAAAGATGCCAAATAAAAATGTATCCATACAGAAGCAAGGAGGAAAAGAGAGAGACAGTAAAAAAAGCGAAGAAAAACTAAAAGTGGATAAAACAAGTGAGACAACCAGAAAGCAACGCAGGAGAGATGCTGAAAAACCTCCACTACCGTCTGAAGTTGTAGTTGAGAAAATCATTACCAAAGTGGAAACCCTGAGTATGAAAGAAGAGAGACAAGTAGGAGGAGTAGGCCAAGATGTTAAACAGATAGGCTTCAGGCGATGGGAAATGACTGATAAGGGAATGACAAGCCAAGCTGGAGACAGAGGACCAAAAGAAGAGGAAGAAAAGTCAGAAAAGAGGGATAAGGAGAACCGCAGGAAAAGAGGCAGGGAGAGGGAAAAAGAGGGTAACCGGGATTCTGGGAGGGGAAGGGTGGAAGGAGGAAGAGGGAAGAGTGATTGTGGGTCTGCTGAGAAGGAAAAGGAAAGCCGTGCAGCAGGTGCAGATAGGGACAACAAATCGGCACAGACAGGTGAAACAAACCAACGTAAAGGAAGAGTTAAACAAAAAGAAAGAGAGAGCAACAACAACAACAAGTCCAGAGAAATTGAGAAATGGCCCACATCGGAGAGAAATGTTAACAGGGCAGTTGAAGTAAGTGACAAAATCAAATCCAATGCATACATCACAACAACAACCTCAAAACGCTATTCCAAATCAGATATCCGGCGGCCACGGAATCGCACTTACAGCAGTAGCTCAGCCAGCAGTGCGACAAGCTTAGATGGTGCTGGGCGAGGGATGGATGGTGAAACCAGCAATTGGTTGAACTTGGGGCCCAGGAACAATGACAATAGGGTGCCGACCAGTGGCAGAGGAGGGCGCACTCATTTACAGAGCTGGACAACCAATGGAGATTCGTCCACAGAATCAATGGAAGGGAGTGAGATGAGTGATATAGCAGAGGACAGAAGGAGGCATAAGAGAGACGAGGATGAAAAATTAAGCACAGAGAAGCGAAGGGAAGAAAGGACCAGACCAAGGGTACAGAAAGGTGTAGGGAGAGGGATCCTCAGGGTATCCCTAGAAAAACAGTCAGACAACTCATCACACAATGAGAATGTGCAACATCGCAAGCAGGGCATGGTTCCTCGTGGCAGAGGTGGGGGTATTCTGGTGCTTCCATCCCGCACAGACATCTCTAATTCAGGGGAATTTGGACCAAGACCACTTTTAGGTGGAATTAGAGCAGGGGTGGTCGGCAGGGCGAGAGGTGGCAGGGGAGGAGGGGTGAGGCGACTATGGGATCCAAATAACCCTGACCAGAAACCCGCTCTTACATCCCAGTCATCACAGCATTCACCTCTCCAACAGCCCATGTATCTGCAGTCAGGAAGTGGATATGGACAACTTCACTTTCTGGACACAGATGATGAGGTGACTGGCAGTCCCCCTATCCCCCAGGGCGAGCACCTTCGATCCCAGCAGCAGGCTGCTGCTATGGCCTATTACAAGTTCCAAAACTCCGATAACCCGTACTGCTACCCCGTATCCACCAACAACCCACATAATCCCAGTGCCACCATCAGCCAGCGTTATCCATATCCTTACCAAATGGGTCCTTACCATATACCTTCTGCTAATGGTATATACCAGGGCCCTGGTATGGGTCAGTTCTGTAGTAATTACAGAGGCACAGGTTACCCCCAACCAGGACCAGGAGGTGGCTTAACTCCCGAAGAGATGGAACAACAAGCCAGGGGGGAACTGGGGAGGCGACTGAGGGCTGCAGATGCACAGGAGCTCCAGCTCAGTAACCTATTGTCAAGGGACAGATTGAGTGCTGATGGATTGGATCGCATGGCCCAGCTCAGGTGAGCAATAGAAACATGTAAATCATGAGGGTTAGAAATAAAAACTCTAAGCCCTATTCACTCTCTTCAATGTTATTCAATATATTGACACGGTTCTGGTATGATGTGTTTTGTAGAGCGGACTTATTGGCACTGTACGAGCAGGTCATCTTCACAGACATCGAGTTCTCAGATTCTCAGAATGTCGATCAGGCCCTGTGGAAGAATGTGTTTTACCAAGTCATAGAGCGCTTCCGCCAGCTACTCAAAGATCCAACCTACGACAACACCCCTCACATCAGGAACATGTTGCTTACACTGCTTGATGAGGTAAACTACTTGCGTCCACAACTTTTATGGGAGAAACAATTTTTCACAAAAGCAAAATTTGTGTGTATTGTGTGTGTGTGTGTCTTTGTGTCTCAACTGTGGATTAAACATTTGTGATAGAATGGGAAAAATTAAAGTGCAATGGGACGTAAAAGTACATGCCCTTTGTAATTTCACTGGCTGTTTAAGCCTTTCTTTGAAACATTTTTAAAAAATGTGTTTGTGTCTGTTTCTGTGTAGAGAAGTTAGATGTTATCAGAGTAACTAATAATGTTTGTAAGGAGGAGCACATACATCCAACATGACTAATTGTATTTCTTTGTGTTTGTGCAATGTGGTCCATCTGTGTTCTGTAGGGAGCAATATTCTTTGATGGGCTGCTTCAAAAGCTACAGACAGTGTTCCAGTTTAAATTGGAGGATTACATGGATGGCTTGGCTATAAGGGCTCGGCCATTACACAAAACGGTACTGAATTATTGTATATAAAATAATGTATTAAAAAAGTTATGCTTTGTTAACTTTGTAGTCATTGCATGTTAAATGATTTTACCATTGAAGTTTAAAAATATATAATCGGTAATTAACATATCAACATAAGCAACAATCTTGTGATTGTTGTGTACATAGTTGTACTATAATAATTGATGACTGCTTTAGTTGTTTGAAAAACCCTAAACAAAAACACCTGGTACCTGAGCAGCTGTTTTTCATGAAATATTTGTCCTTGAGATGTGCTCATTGTTTTACTGTCACTTTATTTTGAGTGAGCTTGTACTGTTTTTGCATGTGTTTTTCTCAGGTAAAATATGCACTTATCAGTGCACAGCGTTGTATGATTTGTCAGGGAGACATAGCGCGTTACCGGGAACAGGCCAGTGATTCCGCCAACTATGGAAAAGCCCGCAGGTATGCTATGATTCAAATATGAGATTAAATTCAAAAATTTGATCCATGGTAAACCAAAACCCTTGCATAAAATTATACAAGGGTGAATTCTGTATTCTAACAAGAACGATGTGATTAGTCATGTGGTAGTGTGGGATTGAAATGTCATACTTTTCTTTTGGCTTTGTGTGAAAATTACCATATTGTTTTGAATCCAAGCTACATACTGTTACTCTGGCTACAGACTTCTTGGCTGCCCTCATTCTTTCCCCTCTCCCCCATGACAGGGACAAGCAATTACAAAGTTTGTTCAATCATAGGGACTTATTAGTCATTCCACATTGATCTTTTAATGGATACTTTGAGGATAAAAGGCAAATAATTCTCAAACAACAACTGTTCAAAGAATCAGCCAGTAATTTATTTGTGAATATGTATTTCCATTTTTTCTTAGCTGGTACCTGAAAGCCCAGCAAATCGCCCCAAAAAATGGACGACCGTATAATCAGTTGGCCCTGTTGGCAGTCTACACTGTAAGTAATGTGCAGTATTTAATTTTGGATGGATGATAAGAGGTATTATTAAGCTGTTAAGGTCTGTTGTACTTGCCCTGTGCTTTCTTCCTGGATTACTGTTACTTACTTGCTTACCGTCTTTCTCAATTGCAGAAGCGGAAATTGGATGCTGTTTATTATTACATGCGTAGCTTGGCAGCTTCCAACCCCATACTGACTGCAAAAGAAAGTTTGATGAGTCTGTTTGAGGAAGCCAAGCGCAAGGTCAGACACAAACCGTGCTCTAAGAAAGAAAGTCAATCAACTTTCAAAAACACTTTTAGTACCAAGACCCAGCTACTATACACACAATGAACAAAGATTTTGACAAATTTATCTTGATGCTGTTGACAATGTTCTGTTAATTATTGCTTGATACTTGAGTGAGTCGAAATGTGTTTTTTTTTGTGGACTGAGCTGTGCATGTAGTTCGCTTAAATATGAATGGTGTTGTGCTGTTGTGGCAGAGTTGGTGGTGTGAATGGAAAACGTTCCCTTCATCCTCAGCGATCATCAAGTATCATTGACGTATACACAAAAGCCCCTAAAGCTGTACAGTAACACAATATAAATCCCAACTTGTTATGATAGTACGGCACAGAACTACTGGTGAATTAATTTACTTAAATGAGATACCCAATTTTCCTAGCCAATTCTTTTTAATGTAATTAGGTGATTATGGCATGACATTTGGCAGCATAAGTGCTTCTTTTTTAAAGTCTCTCTATTTGCAGGCAGACCAGCTGGAGCGAAAAAGAAAGCAAGAGTATGAAGGAGGCTCCAGAGGTCCAGCAGTAAGAGGAAGAGGTAGAGGGGAAGAGGGAGCACGTGTGGAGATTTGGACTCGTCCCAGCAGATATGCAGCAAACCCATCCTCACATAGAGGAGGCAGTGAGTTTAGCAGAGACTCTGAACAGGATGGCGAGCTAGGAAACCTTTGCGCAAATGATGTGAGATCACTCTTCTCTCTTTTTTTCTCTCTCACACATACATATTCAGTTTCATGGTTGATGCAATTTTGTATGATTAATATATGCACTCCAAGTCACTCGTCTATATATTGGATTGCATTTGAATTTTAGTAGAATCTAGTCATGTATTTCGATATGATGATGTGAAGCTCTGAAAACCTTTCTTAAGAGCCGCATATCTTGGGCTTGCTGATGTGGTTACATTTTCTAGTGTACTGTTTGCTCTTGTATTATTTA
>OMNV01014141.1:0-13347 GCA_900303265.1 Brotula barbata
GTTTGATGTGGATGATTAATACTGGATCATCATTCATTAGATCGTCTGCAGCTTGTTGCTTTGACTACCGGCTGCCTCTACCTCCAATATTCTGTCTCTACACAGCGAGGACAAACGTCATTTTTTTTCCTAATGTTGTGTAATTGTTATTTGTTTACATTTAGCAAACCTTTCCCAGTTCACTTTTAGCTTCATCCTCTAGAAGGCTGTGTTTGTGCAAGTGTGTGTGTGTGTGTGTGTGTGTGTGTCTGTGTGTCTGTGATCCTAGGCGAACAGCAGACAGCCATGGCAGGTGATTTAACAGTAATACATAATAATACAACCAAAAACAAATTTTTATGTTTTTTTTTTATGGTCTATTTATGGTTTAATGATAATCAGACCACATTAAAGAAGCACAGGGAATGAATATTACTCCAAATTTCATCTCAGTCTCAGAAAACAGGACAGAACGGCAGTCATAGACGATGATACTTGTGTGTTTCACTTGACAGTATATGACTGATACATCACCGACAATGTTGTTTTGTTTCAGCAGTGTAAGTCTCATCCTCTTTAACCAGAACATTGGGTTTGGACTTAAGTTTCAGTTTTATTTGTAGGATTCCCTTTGCCTCTGTGTTTATTTATGTAAAAATCGAACACAGTTTTAATTGTGTTTGTAACATTCTAATACACGTATACTGACGATGATCTAAGTAAGAAAGTAGGTTCAAAATGTCTGACCCCCAAGGGTGACTCTCAGGTGTATCAGGTTCATCCATTTAGGTCTCTTCTAAGAACCCTTTTCCATGTCCAACTTCACGTGGACATGCTATCGTCTAGACAGCTGACTAATGCTAACGCTCCCTCTGGCTGGCACACTGCAGCGGGATGAAAACAAGGGTGAAGTAGAGGGCGAAGCATTGACTTCCATCTACCATCAAGGGGAACATAAAATTGCTGGCAAACCAAGATGGATGGGCTGGGTCCAGCTCAGTCAGAACTCATTTGGAGCACTGTGAATTCATCTGAATGTGAGCCACGTAGACATGGCTAAAGGGTGATATATCCAACTCCTCAATTGGACCAGAAGGCCTGCAGCTGGTCTTGGCATACTGAGAAATAGATACTACAGTATCATTTAGATACTAGAATGAAGTTTTTACTTCAGACATCTTCTACTTCTGGCTATGCGGGCGGAACTAAATCAACTCCCACCTCCTCCACTGATGTAAGCTCAGCGATATGACAGCAGCATTACCGCCAAGAATAAGACCCGGAAGATGAGACGAAAACTGCATCGAGTCGAGAGTCGGGCACAGTTTATCCATTTCGTATCATCTTAGTAAAAGCAGATCTGTGTGTGTGTGTTTGGTCTCAGGAATGTATGAATCCAGAGTCCTGTGTTGAGCTGATGAATGACAACACGTTTTGTGTGTTACACAATGAGGACGTTGTTAGATTTTCCCAATGCGTTACAGATTTAATTAGTTTCTATATGGACTGCCCCATTGAAACTGTTAATTGTTGTCATAATGTGGATCAAATCTGTCCACAAAAGGGAAAATCTGGGCCTTTGGGGCTCCAGATAGGTGGGTAATTAGGTACATAGATAAGGCCAAAGGAATGCGGAAAGGAAAATTGATGGAGAGACAGAGATAGAACAGAAATAAAGGTATGGCTGAGGAATGTGCAGGACGTGGGAAGTGAAAAAACCTCATCGCTAAGACAGGCAAACCAATTAAACCTATTGTTTGAATTTGACAAAGGGACCTCGGGTTAGCTAGTAAGCAGGAATGGAACTGAGGCCGGTACAGTTTGCTGTATGATGCCTCCTAATCCAACCCAAAACGTCGCTGTTTTCCCGTTCCACACACATTTTATGTATGACTCTCAACATTCTGTAATAGCTGCAGGGTTTTCAACTCCCTTCAATTGTTTTTTTTTTTTTTTTGTCGAAAGAAGATGTTCAAATTCAGCTTTTATCTCTTTCTTTGTCACGCTCTTATTATCATTTTGTTAGACAATCGGAAAGCCGGCTACATTGACTTTGAAAACCCGGTGACTAAACAAGCACACCTGCACAATTTATGGCAAACATACAGTTTGCCTGTGACTGGCCAGTGATATAGTAAACACTACTAGGATGGTTGCTGGTCCAGGAGCAAGGACTTTCTGGGAGACAAGAAAAAAAGCTCAGGAACTAAGATTAGACCAAAGTTGTTGTGGTTGAAATGCAGGTAAGTGTTAAAGTATCTCAAAGGGTTCCTGGGTTCTAGAAAATCTCTAGTGAAATCTACAGTGATTCTTGACTTTAAGAACATTTAGCCTTACATAAGCTCGGGTTTTACTCAAATACTGCACAAAGTTCCGATTCTGGATCCATTCCGGTCAGACTCTATGGAACATATGTGCTATCTAGTGAACTGGCCCAAACCCAACAAGTTGGACCGCACTAAGTGAACTCTACTGTCGTTTATTCTGTTCAGTGCAGTAAACTCTACTGTTATTTGGGGCACTTTGTCCCATTTGAGCCTTCATTCAAAATACTTTAATCAGACATAATTGAAGACAAGGTAAGCCTCTGGTTAGACTGCATGTACCTCAAATGATACCCCATACCGCGCGCTGCTCATTTAATCTACTTCCTTGATCCTAGGATAGTGGATGATGGTAAGCAAGAGAGGGACACTGGGAGTTTACAAATGAGCATTCCTCGCACCACACCTCGTCATCAGCACTCCGAGCACACATCCATCTCTTTTAATTCGGTGACAGGCTTTTTCTCACTTGCTAAAATACACCGACTGGGGAGTAGTAACGAGAGTGTGTGAGTGTGTTTGTGTTTTAGAGGGTGTGAATGTATGCACCGTCGCATGCTTGGGTTTGTTTGAATTGCATACATGTTTGAACTATAAACGGATGCGACTGCTTGATCAAAGTTTCAAAAACACACGCTTCATCCTTTGTTTCATCTGAGCTCTGGGAGTTGAAGGGATTGTGGGACTCTTTGGTCTGTTTTGACGGTTGGACCTAGCCTGTTGGTTTTCTCACTCCCCCGGTCTCTGCCGTTCTCCGTTTCTTCATTCTTCCATTCTGATTTTCTTAGCGTTGAATATGGAAATTTTTCCCTCCCGTTTCTTTGAATGCTTCAAATGAGACAGAACGCGGCAACGTCTCCCGGAACGCCTGGAACGGAGCCACGAAACGATGACTGTGATTTAACGAGCGCTGACGGGGTGCACGTAACGTCCAGGCACTGTGAATTATGGAGCGGTCTTTCATCTCCTCACGGTGACCTTTTCTAATTCTCGGAGACAAAAGTTAAATTGCTGACCCTGATTTAATTAGCTTCTTCTAATCAGAGAATAACAAGCCAGTTCAGCAGAGTGTTTGCTGTGTCAGCACACTTATTTTGTACCACTGTATTGTTAGCACTTCCACAGGAAAGTTCATCCGTGTGCTATAATTATCAAATGACCGTGCACAGAACATCTCAGTCGAATATTAATTATGTTGAAATCTTCCCAACCTGCGTACGGCTGTCACCTGTGGAATTAGAGGTAATTTGATTAGGTTCGGTATTACAACTGCTTTCAGGTTGAAATTAGCTGCAGTGTTGCCATGGTCACACCATATCCTACGGTATGATAAGGTATGGCTACCTTTTTTGAAATTCTTGCTTTAATCTGGACCTCGGATGGGTCAGGAGGCCCAGGTTGAAGACCTTGTACAGCGCCCCTTTGTCCCCCTGTATGTGTGTTATTGCAGCTTGTTCAGCATCTCTATAATGTGTAATCCAGGACTTGTGTAGTGCAGTAGGCCACAGCAGACTTAACCTCAGTAGAAGGGAGTACCACTCCCTGCATTATTCAAACGTGTTAAACTACTTTCTGGGTCACTGTTACAGTAATGCAGTTTATAATCTTCACTACCGTACGGTAGGTCTACCTTCACAGGAGGATGACCGTAGTAAAAATGTAACATGTATTCTACAAGTACACCAGCTGTGCACCTCTTCAATAAATCATAACAAAGGTCGAGTGAGTCACTCGTTAACAGATGAGTACCTCAAATTGTCACTTTGGTACATGCGTATGCAGTATCCACGCATTAAGGCAGAGTCTGCGTTCATAACCAGACAAAAGATCGACCAAAACACCCAAAATAACAAAATTCTTAGAGATTCGCGTCCAGCCGTCCACATTATTGCTGTTATTTCACACACTTTCTGTGCTGTCACGGTGAAAGTATCATTTCATTACAGCATCCCTACCAAGTAATAGTTATATTTTCTGCACCAGCGAGCCACATCATATGGACAGAACCACTTCCAATCTCTGCTTTGCTATCCCTATCGGAGCCCATTTTTAGGAACTGTACACATCCTCTGGGCTCTAAATGGATTCCACACTCAGGCTTGCACGGCTTATTTATTTATCTTATCTTTTGATGTTCTATTCCTGCCCGTGCGTGCAGTCATCTTACGCTTTGCGCGTACGGCAAAAGTTTGAAGACACTTTTAATTGGACAACAGGAGCAACGTTAAAGTCGCTTTGAACTTTATGCAATCAAAAATTCGTCGCAGCTAAACCGAGTCGACTTCCAGCGGAACAGGTCGTTATTTTAAAGTGACGTTTCTCACTCTGTGTGAGCGTGTGTTCACGTGTATTCATGTACGTGTGTGTTTATGTGCACCGTACGCATTCTCCCGAGGGATACTCGTTAATGTGGCGCCGCGAGTCACGTGTCTCTATGAGCCCTCGAGCTCTGCCGGCATGAGTGTGCGCTCACAGCACGGTCTCCCATGTCGAAAGGTAAAGTCCCCTACAGCGTGGGGGGTCAGCTACCTGCCTTGTTAAAACATTACACAATCATCCACAGCGCAATCAATTTGCTAGGCGATCAAGGGAGAGAGAAGCCCGGGATTGCTACAGGAGCTGGATTAACACGGCTGCCTCTAAGCCAGGATTGAAAACAAATGGTGGGACGCCGCAGTGCGCCCGCGCCGGTCTCGTGGAGAACCGGACCAAGGCAGTTGTACCATATGGTCGCACATTTACGTTTACTGCATACATGTTTGAATTCTTATGTCCCCGTATGTACTTATAAACAGTCTTTACAGTCCAAACTTAAGACTCAAAATGTGAGTGTGTTTCCTGTTTTTGCCTCAGCTTCCTGTAAGCCCTCCCACATAAAAACATAAAAATCTCTCCCTTTTTTATAAACTACAATGATTTATTTTTTTTTATTGCCCTTATTGTTGCTTTCCAATGTCGTGTAAAAATGTCACAATGACAATGAAGATCATGGGCGAGTTTATGGGCAGAACCAAAATGTATTTCTCATTATGTTTAGCCCTGAGCAATGTCAGATAGTGTTTTATCTCCCATTGAAATCCTTTAGGCCGTTACAACAAATCAATTGAGACATTCTTTCATAAACTTGAATTAAAAGGCCTGCAGTCAGATTTGCTGAGGGAGATATGCCCAGTACGACTTAAATAGCTTCAGTATTGTATTGCTATCTCTGCTGATGGTATCATCACCCATTTCATTTATTGTTGGCCCATCAAAGTTCCCAGAATATAGAATCAATGAGGGAGGCTTTGGTGCTCGTGTAAAATACGAATAAACGCTGGCATATGAATATTTCACAGAGGGAAGCCATCGTTTGAGTCATTTTAATTTACCCCGTGTGACACTAAGAGAGTCGATATCTTACCAGGGTCATCTTCATCTCTCCTCCACCATCACGTTTATTTTTCATCCATGGTCTCATGTTCTTAGCTTGTAGCTGTACTTTAGTCTTACTTCCCTATTAACACACTCCCTTATGCACTTTTTCTTTAAAATAGCAAGTGCTATGATGTATGTATCATTTTCTTAAAATTACCCCAAAATATAAATTGCAAAGTCGGATTCAGAGACACACAGACAATGGAGTTAGATGAATGGGGACAACTCAGCCTACAAAAAAGAACAGAGGGCATTGCAGGGACAAAGACTTTGATATATGTAGGGTTTGCAGAAATGTACTGCTTTTTCCTTGAGGTGTGTGGAGTCGCTATATGTTGGAAGACGCAAACAAAACCAATGGTAAGTTTTGTCTTAGGTCATTATTGGTACTTGTTACTTCATCGATAGACTTGTTTGAAAGAACTCACATAATAACCATAATCTGATTATCTTTTTTCTTTTTCTGATTTTATGATACCCTTAAGACAGTCGATTTTTGTTTTGTCCTTTCGATATCTGGCACGATCACCACGCTGAAATAATAGGAGCGTAACGATTTTATCTATTACATCGAAGCACAGATTTAAATTCAAATGATCCAAGTACAGCCATATATTAACAACGCTCTAGTGTGACTTGCGTCAATCTAAAATCATTTGCAGCGCAGAGAATCTATTGCATCAGTATTAAGAAATTGTGCCCTATATAAGCACAACGAATGTTTCTTATGTGAGCATATTTTTTGCACTTCTAATGCTATAGAAAACGTTTATATATCCGCTGGTACCGTGGAGGTTATTCTGTCAGGCTCTGTCTCTGTGACATTCATTCCACAACGCATGCAGCGAGTTTAGAGCGAGGGCGAGACAATAATGGCTGTTACAGAGGAAGTTTCTTCATAGGAGAAGAAACCCCATTTTACATTCAGACCAATTCAATAGAGCACTTTTTCTTGTCCTGGACAATTGGCTGTCCTTTACTGGATTAAACCATCATGGGAAATGTAACAGCGCAGGGGTACGACAAGCGTGATGCATATTGTATAGTTGTTAGTAGTTACTTTATCAATTTCAATTCACTGAATCATGTTGTATCGTATCACTCCAAATGAACGTATTGTATTGTCAACCTTGTATCATGATGCATATCATATAGGTATTAATAATTACTGTATCAGTTTCATTCATTGTATCATACTGCATCATATCGCTCTAAATGAATCTATACCGTCTTCGTATTGTATCGCAAACATTGTATCATGATGCCTATCATATTGATGTTACTAGTTACTATATAAATTTCAATTAATTGAATTGTATGGTATCGTATCGCTCTAAATGAACCCATATCGTCCTTGTTTTGTATCGCCAACCTTGTATCGTGATAAATATCATATTGGTGTTAGTTACGGTATCAATTTCAATTCATTGAATCCTATTGAATCCTATCGCTCTAAATGAACCTATAACGTCTGCGTATTGTATAGTCAACCTTGTATCATGATGTGCATGGTATTGGTGTTAGTAGTTCCTGTATCGATTTCACTTTATTGAATCATATTGTATTGTATCGTACCGCTCTAAATGAACCTATATCGTCCGCGTATTGTATCGGACACCTTGTATCATGATGCGCATGGTATTGGTGTTAGTAGTTCCTGTATCAATTTCACTTAATTTAATCGGATTGTATCATATCATACCGCTCTAAATGAACCAATATCGTCTTCGTATTGTATCGCCAACCTTGTATCGTGATGCCTATCGTATTGATGTTACTAGTTACTATATAAATTCCAATTAATTGAATTGTATTTTATCATATCGCTCTAAATGAACCCGTATCGACCTTGTATCGTATCTCCAACCTTGTATCATGATAAATATCATATTGGTGTCACATACCCTAAAAAAAACATATAATCCAATTTAAAGGATACCTCATTAATACATAAAAATAGCTGCATTTCAAAGTTTAGCTAGAGGCAAAAGTTTCACAATTTTGTTGAAAATGTCACATTGCTTTTTGAGAGTGTGTGTAGAGCTTTGAATGCAGTGAGCTCTAACTCCGGCAATTGTCAACAAGAACTAGAAAAGTCTTAGCGTGAGGGTGTTGGAAGCGTCACAGACGAGTCTGCTTTAATAATTCATAGCAACTAAATAGGTCACCCAAGTATTAATTAAGGTGAGCAGGGTAACATGGGAGGAAGAAGACGGTGAGAGAGAGTGAGGCAGAGAGATAGAAAGATGGATGGGCACATTAGTGGTAATGACAGAGAAATGACAATAAATGTATAAAGGGAGACTGAGACGAAAAAAAAGGAAAAAAGAGAAGAGGGATGGGAATGAGACAGAGGGAAGGAAAGGAGAGGAGGAAGTGATGTGGGCTAGAGGACTACTTCTGCTGAACTAATCAATTAAACACTGTGGGAGTTCCCTCTAAATTGTTCCGTCAGACATCATTTGGTTTCTGATCTACCCCCATGCACACTTCCGCCACCGTCATTCCTCCCACACGCATATTCCTGCTAATCAAACACATTAATTCATGTTCTTCCTGCGGAATGTCTTCCTTATTAACATTCAAACGGACAAATTTAGCAAACTTGGGAAACAGGCGTGCAAATCGCTTTTTGCAGCAGCGTTTGTAACCATCACAGACTGTTCAGTGTTATTATTACGTTTTGTGCGGATGTGCTGCAAAACATTTTGGTTGGTGTTGCTTTTACCCAAATTGTGCACGATGGCGTCGGATGTTAAGGCAGCAAAGTGCAACGCAATCCCCGACCTCCGTGTTCACGCTTGAATAAACTCATCTTGACACCTTGTCAGAACTCTGAGGAATAATCTGGCGCTGCCTCCGTGCCGAGCACAAAAATATATAACCTTTTTTTTTTTTTTTTGTTTATCCTAACGACGGCTGCCATGTGAAATTGAAATTGTGACCCTTTTTGTCCCTCCGATTCTAAAATCTATGTAACTGCACAGTGTGTCTGTGCATGTGAACAGTCTGCCTAATGCATTTGCTGCGAATGTTTACCATGAACCATTCTCCTATTAGCCTCTAATAACAAGCCTGTGTCTTGTTTGTCCTCGTGTCTTCTTGTCTCTACATCCAACTCAGCCCATCTAACTGCACCAAAACAGACAGTGGATGACACAGAAGTCCACTTCCATGGTCTAATGAAACAAATTTCCCTTTTTTCCCTTTTTACAGTGCTTTTCATTAGTTATAACTACAGTGCGCCGTGTTACTCAATCATTTATCGCTCCTGTCCACTGGCTGCCGAGCTGTCCGTGTCTCCACTGATTTGGCTAAAATGAGAGCAAAAGTGGATTAATATTAATGGTCCCCGCTTCCCTTCGCTTTACAGATTTTACTGGGATTTAGTGTGGAAAATGGATGGCGAGTTTGTTTTTTAAATCATTCTTGTATTAATAATTTACTGGCGCGTGGTACATTATGTTGACTCATATAGATACTCAGTCACTTAAATATGGAGGTCCCTCTGCGAGTGTGTAGTATATTGTACATACATTTACCTCAATCTATTATTTATTGTTTGCAAAAACTTTTTTCCCAGCTTATAATTCAGTTCATGTCAGCAATACAAGACCTACCAAGACATCAGTTTAGAGATATGGGTATAATACACGGGCATGATGATGATGATGATGATGATGATGATGATGAACTATTATTTGTTCTTGGTACTGCTGCAACACTCAGATGTCGCAAGTGCATCAGAAATAGATAGATAGATAGATAGATAGATAGATAGATAGATAGATAGATAGATAGATAGATAGATAGATTACACGTTGTCATTACACGATGAGAGACCATTGACAGTCATTTTCCAGTCATTTCCACGATCTGTGTCTCCCTTTCAGATGGTTACACTACAGATGACATTGAATTCTATTGGCGAGGAGGCGACAATGCTGTGACAGGAGTGGACAAGATAGAACTGCCCCAGTTTTCCATAGTGGATCATAAGCTTATCTCCAGGGATGTCGTCTTCTCTACAGGTAAGGAATTCCACAGGTTGAGACGTTCAAACGATCAAACCCACAATAGCCAACCAGAAACACATGTTTATGACTGTCCCATACCATACAAAACAGACCAAGTCCAGACCAACACACAGCATACAGTATCTACAACATACTCTATGATATTTATTGGGAAAGCTTTATGATTTTGTTGTTTTTGGTAAAACTTAGATTGATTTTGGTAATTACAGTTTAATACAGTTAAATACAGTAGTTCACTCATTATATGAAATGAAATATGTTTGATATGGGTAAGTATAATTAAATAGTTATATATCATTTTCTGGAATAGATTTTTGTTGAGTTCATATTTCTGTACCTTGTTCTCTGTTTTTTTCATATCCATATACTGTATCTGTCCATATATGCCTCCTATATCAGTATGTGAAAGGTGTATACAGATTTTATTATTTTTAATTTGTTGTATTCTATTGTTTTATTTATTGTCTAGTTGTGTATTCCTTGTCTCGTCTTGTCATGTTGTGTCATGATTTGTCTTGTCATGTCTTGTCTGGTCTGGTCTATCTTATCTATCTTGTATTATCTTGTCATGTCTTGTCTTGTCATGTCTTGTCATGTCTTGTTGTGTCTTGTCTTGTCTTGTCTATCCTATCTATCTTGTCTTGTCGTATCTTGTCTTGTCCTGTCTTGTCTTGTGTTGTGTTGTCTTGTCTTGTCTTGTATTGTCTATCTTATCTGTCTTGTCTTGTCTTGTCTTGTCTATCTTATCTATCTTGTTTTGTCTTGTCTTGTCTGGTCTGGTCTATCTTATCTTATCTATCTATCTTATCTATCTTGTCACGTCTTGTCTTCTCATGCCTTGTCTTGTCTTGTCGTATCTTGTCTTGTCCTGTCTTGTCTTGTCTTGTCTATCTTGTCTCTTGTGTCTTGTCTTGTCTAGTCTGGTCTATCTTATCTATCTTGTCTTATCTTATCATGTCTTGTCTTGTCATGTCATGTCTTGTCATGTCTTGTCTTGTCTTGTCTATCTTATCTATTGTGTCTTGTCTAATCTTGTCGTATTTTGTCTTGTCCTGTCTTGTCTTGTGTTGTCTTGCATTGTCTTGTCGTATCTTGTCTTGTGTTGTCTTGTCTATCTTATCTATCTCGTCTTCTCTTGTTAAGTCTTGTCTTGTCTTGTCTTATTCATAAAAATCCTTTTTTTCTTGTACTCACTTGTTGTCCTTTCGTTTTATTATCGTCACACTGACTCCTTTTACTGTTTACATTCATTGATATTAAAACACATCAACTAATTGCCATAAATGCAAAATGTTATGTAAATGTACAAACACGGATGTTCAAGTCGAGTGCTGCCCTCAGAGATGAAGACTTCATGACTTATTTAAGAGCAATAAACAAAAACAGTGTGAGCAGGTACAATGTTTTATTCATCTCTACAGCATTTTCATATTCATGACTTTGCCATGCAAGCAGTTGTTAGGGGGGGACAGAGGATCTGCTGCAGGGGTAACTACTGTACCGGATGAGAGCAAAACATTAACACAATAACACGGCGGAGACGCCACCGATGGCTGTTTAGGGGTCAGACAGTCCTCACAGCGCTATTAATAAAAATGCTCATGATGGTGTTTGTGTGTATGTGTGTGTGTGTGTTTACTCCAGGCTGCTTTTATTAGCTTTTCCAATGGTACGGAGAGTGGGGGATTCCCTTTTAACGTGCTGCCTATTGCGGTGTGGCAGGACTGACCCTGGGGTCACCCATAGGTGCAGACGTCAGCGCGACTCGTTTGGCATTTATCCAATTCACGTGTCGCGTTTGAACACCAAGGATAGGCAATGTCACTGCCGGCCTTATGAATAATGAAGATTTCCAGCTGCACCTCCAACCTGCCGTCTCCCAACCGTGCTGCCTCCAACTCACAAAAAATAAATAAATACAGTAATTTAGTGATTCACTTGGTTGCTCAGCTAAGTGAAATCTAAAATCCTACGGATGGACTCTCTAAGAGGAGCTGGGCTTAGTGGATATTTGGGGCTCTCATATGAAAAATTCAATTCTACTAGACGTTGCTGTGCGGGTTATTGCGGCTCTTGTTGTGGTTCCCGTGGTAACTAGGTTAGGCAATTCACACCAAAATACAGTCAAGTCCCCTCGGACACCAATGTGTGCGCTCACACAATTTGCCTTTACCTGGGCCGCGCAGTGGGCTTATTACAAATGGAGCAGCGATAAGCAAAAAGTGATCCCTCAACAGATAAAGCGTCATCCCTCTTGCTATATTGTGTGTGAACTTTGGCTTTGGAGAAATGGCAATTCTGGGCAGTGCCGATGCCCCAGTGTCCTGGAGACATCAAATACAGCATTTTTGTCGAGGTCTTTCTATAAGGACACCTTTTGGATAAATCGCAGGCGGTCCTGGCATCCTGTGTGTGCACTCAAGGTAAAACTCATCTCAAAAGAGCCCTGCGGGAAGAGATCTGAGGCGGCGCGCCATCCATTTAAGAACTTTTTGTCAGACATCGTTCAAAATATCATTTTTTTTTACACCTAAAAGCTTCTGGTCATAACAGCAAAGTTACTTTGTCAAGAAAGAGGTGTCATGCAATTAGACAGCAGGTGGATTCAGACCAAACAGCCTCAGAGAAACTGGTGTTAGAGAGAACGATATCACAGCCACAGAGTGACTCAAAATGACTGCAAAGTCCTCCTGTGTTCCTCTGGAAGAATACATCAGAGTACTGACACCCAGAGTAAATACGTCACGTGACACTCTCTCTCTCTCTCTCTCTCTCTCTCTCTCTCTCTGTCTCTCTCTCTCTCTCTCTGAAGGCTCTTACCCCCGTCTGTCCCTGAGTTTTAAGCTGAAGAGGAACATCGGCTACTTCATCCTGCAGACCTACATGCCCTCGATCCTTATCACCATTCTCTCCTGGGTCTCCTTCTGGATCAACTATGATGCCTCAGCTGCCAGAGTGGCTCTAGGTGAGGACCCCAATAAACAAAAACAGGGCGTGGTACCAATTACCTCTGGTTTTTACTGTGACAGAAACAAAACCAAATCTCTATTGTTGTTTGCTTATTCACTCTACGACTTTCCGGGACCGTGTGTGTACATCCCGGCTCTATATTTGCTGACTAAACCACTTCGGCGATATATCTTCTCTATTCATTCTTTGATATTCAACACATTTGCCTTTCGTAACGGCGACCTTGCCAAGAAGTAAGATAAAGAGGTTACAAGAAAATGACAGTGAGGTAAAATAGGAGAAAGAACAGGTCCATTTGAGTCAGAACCACAGTTTCTCTTAGCCGTACAACAAATGTTGCTGTAGGCCAAAGAGTCAAAATGATGGATGAGCGCGATGATTTGTTTCCACTCTGATTTGAGAGGCTCTGTGCCTTTTGGACATCACAATTTTCCCCTGTCATCTTTGATTATGTAAAGCCCGTGTAGCCCATGAAGTCTGTATTGTGCCGTCCCGTTGTTTACTGCGAACTCCCTGTCTTCTTTTCACCTGACTCCATCCATCCAGCTTCCATCCTTCCATCCTTCCATCCTTCCATCCTTCCATTCCTCCTGCCCGTCCCGACCAGGCAATTTCGCTGA
>OMNV01014144.1:0-11159 GCA_900303265.1 Brotula barbata
GTCAGTTCTTATAGATGATTTATTGAACCGTATAGGCTCTCATACCTTTTACGGTGACACCAGCACGCGCGCACACACACACACACACACACACACACACACACACTACCCACAAACGCCGAAGCACCGTTGGATTGTTTGACTCACTTTGAATTTGTGTTTACGTAAGCCTGCGAGAAAGATGGCTCACACTCCCCTTCGCTCCCCTCTGCCCCTGCTGGCTCGGCCTCTGTAGCCATTAATCAGAGAGAGATGTACAGATGGTTCCGCTCGCCTCCTCACACTGTGCTTTTATTGTTTCTACACCCACACTGCATGTCAAAGATGCTGAGCCCATACATGCCGTGTGTGTATGTATTATAAATATTTACAGAGACTAAGAGATGGCTGCTGCCGTGTATTTGTACAGCGCGCTACACAGCGAGACACAGTGATTTCTTATGTGTGTGGAGGTTATCTGTGATTTAATCCCGTCTGTCTACCGTGGATTTACACTCTTTTCTTCGCTCTGCGCATTCTTTTTTTTTACCTTGACTATATGATGAAGTGCACGCGGCGTCCTTTTCATAATATTTGCCTCGCCGCGTTCTCAGAAGGATTCCATTTATTGTTGCGATAATTAGCCATGCGTCATTTTGTAGCTTCAGGCAGCACATTTAGAGACACGCTTGCGTTTTCAGAGGTTCCAGGTGTTTCTTACTTATGTTGCAACTTTTTCATAACAAGAAAACCACAAATTCAATCTGAAAGCAGTTTAGCTGAAACTGCCTCGTTCCAATCTACACCGGGGAAGAACAGGTTTTGAAGGATAATTGTCATTTCGCCAGAGTCCCCTGTCAATTATACCGTCTGTAATTATGTGTACACTTTAGTTTATGCGCTCCTATCTGTGTATTAAACGAAAAGCTCCATATTGTACAGTAGCTGCGCCGTTGCGACTGCGTTGCTCTCACTTGTGTGTGTAGTTGCGTTCCCAGATGACGGAGCCATATGGGCCCAATCAATCCTCAAACGTGTTCCGTCCCTTGTTGGAAAGTTTCATCTTTCCAACACTTTGATGCAGTGTCGCACTCGCAGCCCCCAGCTGTAAAAATCTCCTTAAATGTTTAAAGACGGCGGAGCTTTAAGGTTTTTAATGTTTCATGGCTGCTTCCCTTGTGAATAATCACCATCGTGCTCTTCCGCTTGCGATCACTTCAAGTTATATAATCAAAGGAACACTATATTATGGACACCTGTAGAATCCAGTGCAATCCACTTCGACAGCCTTACAATAAAGTCCAAATTTAGAAAGCTGAGACTACACTTATAAAGATATATAACTTATAACGCTTCATGTTATTTATGGTGATGTTGAATAACTGCAATATAGGAGTTAGATTAGATAGATTAGATTAGATTAGATACACATTGTGAATATGTAAAAATGCACAGAATCACCGGTACAGGTTTTCAGATGAACCTCCTGTCCTGTTTCTGAAATCAAGCAGATTTCTGCACGAAAACAACATCAATGTACATTAAGCAAATCACTGTGCTCTGACCTTTGATTTCATGAGTAAAATCTATTTTTGTGGGGTGTTACAGATATTATCAAATTTATTTCACTTCTTTCTGACACAGTGTCAATAAAAACTGTATGTAATATATTTTTTTTACATTCGAAGGCCTTTGTATTGGAATGCATTGGATTTCTTAGGTGTACCAATACATCACTGGTCATTGACCCCTCAGTGCACTTTGGCTTCTTAGTTCATTTTTCACGTTGCCGTCATATACAAGCCTATTGGATGGATTTGAGGAGGTGTATATGAACAGAATTCTGACATACAAATGCATTGTATAAGATATTTGAATTCTCATTCCAAGCATTTTCCACCCCAGTAACTGCTGTGAAACTGTACTGCACAGGAATTATGGAAAACCCTTTTTTGCTCTTTAGTCCTCCGTGTGGCAAATCCTGTTAGGAATACACACTTTGGGTCCTCACAGGCCTCGCGGGCATCCCACTCGCTCTCCAATACACACCGCTTTGAAATGTAGATGTTGAAAGCTGGTGTCACACAGCGCCATGATATGAGCCCTGCACGCCACGCGGGCTGTGTTTGTCCTAGCGTCGGGTTGCATCAGGATTATGGTGCCTGATGTGGCCAAGTCAGCTTTGTCCCTTTTTAAAAGGACACACAGGCCAGCAGAACTGCTACTGAAGCCTCCACTGGACACATGCTGAATACACACACATACACACACACCAAGTGCTCATGGTCGTGTTTTGTATAGACAACTATACTTTGGCTTACAGAGTTAATTGTCGGTGGATGCTACGGCTTCAACTGTCACAAATTTAACTTCTTAAACTGTGAGCTAATCTGCAGCGGGTCCATTTTGATGAAGTTTCATTTGAAATGCCCAAATATATCAATAACACAATTATAATCAGATGACGGGAATTTAAAGGGAAATTCAAATTGTCATGGCTTAAAAAAAATTAAGGTTTTCTATGATGGATTTTCAGATTTTCAAAGAAAAACTTAAATATATATATACTCAAATAAGATGTGAAAATGTCCGTTAAATTTTTAATAAAACCATTTAATTCATTGTATATTGTATATCTCCTTTGATACAGTGAATGTAGCTCAAATTGATTTTATAATGTAGTGAGAGATTTATGATGCCTGAATGATTTCCTTTAATCTTTACTCAAAAACCAATTAATTCACCAGCGTTTAAGGGATAAACAGCCATTGTCCCAAAATCGTCGTACATTTTCATCCATTCATCATTCATCCATTGTTTTTTGTGAAGTGAAATCAATCAGGTTGTCACCCATCACAAAAAGTGTGTGTGTGTGTGTGTGTGTGTGTGTGTCTGAACTGAAATTCTGCATTATTAGACAGTTTATTGAAAAAAGAACCCTGGTTTGTGAAACAACCAAATAATGATGTAGGCAGTTACTTAGGGATAAGTGCCAATAACCGCACAGGTATTTTATTTTAACTATCTTGGTAATTTAAATTAAATTGTCCTTGCAATAGCACGAGCGAGCCCCGGCCCTTTTGAAACAACATTTTCACAGTACAGCCACGGGACAACACGACGGCATCGGCGGAGCATTTGGTCACTCATAAACCAATCGCAAACAAGAGAATCTCCATTGCCGCTGCAGACTTTCGGCACTGCTGAGGTTTTACATAGTTTATGCAAAAATCCTAACCTTTTCTTCTCTCTCCTCTCTCACCCTCTCAGCCCTCAGTCCTTGGATTTCCATTTTCTCCCACCCGGGTGTGAGAGACTACTCCCAGCTAACCCTTGACCTGACCAGGAATGAGCTGATTGTGGGTGCCAGGTATGAGAATCATCATTCCACTCCAATTTTAGCCCAACAGAACACAATAGTGAGAAGCAGAGCGACTTTATGAGTCATACAGTGTGGTTTCTGGGTAACAATCTCTTCTTAAATGCTTTATCAAGGCTTTGTTGGACCAAGAGCTTTGGCTTGAGCAGGATGAATGGATTTAAAAGGAATACGCCGAGGCATAAGGGTGTGTGCGTGGGTTCTCAATAGCTAATAGGAGTTCAGCGGTGGCCTGGATTGACCCTGCTAAACCAGACACTCACGCAAAAATGAACAACTTTGATGCCTCGGCTGAAAACAATAGAGCACTTTTGACTGGGGGACAGTTACACTGTAGAATTGAACTGGCAGAGCCTCGTGATGACAGCAGCTTAAATTGCCTGTCTGTTGAAGTTTGTGTGTTGTACACAGACTCATGTATCTGCCTTTGTTCTCTCCTTAATCCAGGAACCACCTGTTCAGACTGGACCTCAGCAACATGTCGCTGATCCAGGTATGCACATTACACTCTCTCTGCTCCCCCTGATGCTCACACGTTTTCTGAATAAGATGATGTTTGATGAGTCGGCTCAAGAGTTGTGGGAAGGAGACACACACGTAACAATCAGGCCATGAGTGTGTGAAGAGCCGGGGTTTATATACAGGAGGGAAACGAGCTGATGGACGTCAGGTGTGCAGACTGAGGGGAGGTGACGGGCTGATGGAAGGCAGGTGGAGAAGGTCGGCGAGCTGGGAAGCCACGCCAACACACACACACACACACACACACACACACACACACACACACACAGTTTTATATGTTGTGGCGGCTAACAAAACAGCACGATAGTCGCTGAATTGGTCCAAAATTAATTCAAAATCCCAAAGTGAAACGACGTAAAACTTCTTCATGGACTAAGAAATTCTCCAGATCTCAGTTGGATATTTCAGAGCTCTCTGGGAGTCACACTCGACTTCCCCTCCCAATGATTTTGATAAATGCTTTGTTTGTGTGACTTTAAATCTGATTTAGCCAGGAGACCGAAACACTGACGTGATTTGTTGGGACCCAGGTTGCGGGATAGTTTGGGATGAGGTGTTGGTGGTGTTCGGTCCGTTAGAGGGATCGGTGAGTGCCGTCTTGTTTGTGTGTTTAGCGGGTCGCACTTCATATTTCAACACTGTCTCCATCTCTGGTGTATAATAGCACAGAGGGACAGATCTCATTCATCCATCACCATTTCGCAGCAGCTTGATGACTTGCGGTGGGCATAAACATCATCTGATGAGATACTTGGGGGGGGCAGTTTATAGAAGAAATATGATGAATAGCTGAGAGAGGAAGCTAGAAGAGCGTAAAATAACATCCCCCAAAGACAAACTGGGTTTGTTACTTTGATTAACTTTACATCAAACATGATTTCTGATACCACGATGACTGTACTTTTAATGAAATGTTAATGAAAGAAACTTTGGGAGCAGTAAAACAGAAAACTTTCATCTAACTCCTGATAATAGCTGATAAAAAAAACAAAAAACTTTTGTCCTTCCAGGATGACTTTCAGCTGATTGCACTGCAAGCTTGTTTGATGTGGACCACCCAAATGCGGTCGATAGTTTAGTGTGTTACAGCAGGCGTAAATGAAGCCTGGTGTAGATCAAAGTGATGCCCGGACCGATCAAAGGAAGCACAGTATGGATTAATAGTACTTAAAAGAATAAGGCAGTAGTCTAGATAGCCATGATGAGCTGTGAGGGCACTTGAGGGAGACGCTGAAGTACTTCTGGGCAGGCGACTACATGAAGGAACAGTTGGAACAAACACACAGAAACCTAGACACATTTCAAGCGTCGAGTCAAGAAATGAGCCAGAAACGACACTGAGCAGACATTTGAACAGTTGCTGCATCATCAGCATAATGCCATGAGGGGAGCGATTTCACTCCAACACAATCAACGTTTTCATAAACGAATGAAGACGGAATGACTGAGAGCAATCGTAGCCCAGCCAGATTTTTCCAACCAATCAGCTCACACCCAGTGTGAAATCTACAGACGCAAAAAAAAAGATGCAAAGTAATAAATATGGAGCTGTAGTCAAAAGGGGGACCACAGAGAGAGTGAAAACCAGACCCAAGCTTTTTATCTCCAGGCCTAAATTTGTCGACTGTTATGTTGGTTCAAAGGGTCATAACCAGATATTAAATACAGGCTAAATGTCTAAAACTTCATTAGGAACACATATACTGTCGGTCCATACATCCTCCAGGGTGAATTTGGGTCATCGGGTCTACATAACGGTGGTAGTTGAAGGTTTTCCCCCGTTAGGTACTGTTTTTAAATTAGCCTTTTTTTAGTAAACATACTAAAAAAATTGCCTTATCTTGCAACATTACTGGAAACCAGAACCGGATCTGGATCAGCATGAAAATGGAATGGAATGTGTTCCTCTTTCCATTACGCCGATCCATTGAACCTCATGAAAATTGGTTCATATAATTTTATGTAATCCTGTGAAAACAAATTGTAATATGTCAAAAGTCTTATTAGGAATACTTATTATGCCGTTTTTATCTTTCTTTTGATTGATGGCTGGCATGGATCATCGTTCACATAACTTCATTTTCCAACTGTTTTAGTAGGACAGGATCGTTCCGTATGGAAAACTCGGGTAAACTACATTAAACAAACGAAAGTTGCGGCCTCCTCCGTTGTCCCGTATTGTCCCGTATTGTCCCGTTTCCTGTGCTCGTAGCTGTGTGGCAGCTGTATCTTTATTTTTCCGGACGTTACGACTCCGTAGGTGCTGCTCTTTTGCTTGGTCAGCGGTGGAGGCTCCTGCTTGTGATAACCACTTTGGTATTCGTCCGTTTATGCCAGACAAACAGCTGCCAAAATGCCGCACATATCAACTGTGAGGGCTTGAGGCTTTTTGCTGGGTAAGACCTCACTGGAAGTTGAGGTTTAATCAGCAATTATAAAACTTTTACCGGACAATGTAAAACAGGTTAAAGTGCCACTTTTAACGCAGAGCAGCTAAATGGATCTTAACATGACAGCGTTAAGTACGGATGTTCGGTTTCCGGTAGTGTGAGGCTGAATATGAGCTTTCAGGGACATGTTAAAAACAAGCGTGCGCGTGTGTGTGTGTGTGTGTATGGGTGTACGTGTGTGTCCTCTGCCTGTGGGTATGATAAGTGTGTGTGGGAGCAGCCCGTGGTGATGTGAGCGCCGTGCGGTAAAATCGTTCTGCTGTAGCTCGGGGCAGAAGGTTTGCCATGTGGTTGCATCAGACTTCCAGAATCTCAATGGAATTTTGTCATTTAAAACTTTACTTTTGGAGTAAAGGGAAGCAAAAAAAAAAGTGTTTAAACTAGGTCTCATTATGGCACAAGAAGGTCTTTGGTCCAAATCCAGCTGGAGCCTTTTTTGTGGTTCACGTGTCCGCTTCAGTGAATCGGAAACTGTAAATTGTCGGTGGGCGTGGGCGTGGGTGACATTGTCCTTCCGCGTGTCCCATCCTGCTGCTCCTGCATCGTGGATAATCGGATGAAGAAATATTACGATGACCATTAAAATCCTGTAGGAATCAATAAGAACTCCATAGCAGAAATATAATATAAGAAATATTGATTATAAATTTAAGCAGGAGACTCGGCGTGTCTTTGGTGCATGAGGAAATAAAACCCAAACAGAAATCCGTGTAATGGGCCAAAAACAGCAGCACAGCCGTCCAACAGAGCAACAGCACGAGCGATCAAAGTTTTATGGACGCGTTTTTATGGACGTGTGTATACAGCCCGGTTTTATGTCCTGTTCCTTTTGGTTACTTCCAACAACCTGCTCGAGGTCAAATCCCTGATGTAATAGAGGGAAATAAAACATTAAAGGTATCAAAACCAATCATTCACGAAGAATCAACTGATTTAATAAACGCAGGAAGAATTGGAAAACATTTTATGCATCGGGACAAATTTTGAGGACAACTCGAAGGAAAGAGCAGGTAAAGACACACGTTAGTCTTTACAGCGGATAAAAGGAAATCTGAACAATTATTTTCTATTTCCTAACAGCTTTTTTTGATATTTTTTTTTTTGACTCTGTCACTCGTGTCAGTAAAGTACAAAAATCAGCTGGCGGGGGACGAGAAACCTGCGTGTGATCGATAAACCATCGAGTCTCATTTTAGAAAGTCATCATCGCGGGGTGAGCCGTTTGCAAATCAGCGTAGATTTGAGATGAACACGCTTCCGAACACGCGCTCGTGAACGCGAAAAACCCAGAGGGCGGTGAATGTTGCGAGGATGATGGGAATTCAGCTTCCAGAAATGAGCTTCCTGTTGCCGGGCGCGGAATAGAACAGACCCGGAGTGTGCTGGAATTGATTAAACAGCCCATCTGGCCTGGGAACTTCTTGGGATCCCCCAGGAAGGGCTGGAGAATGTGGCCAGTGAGGGGGACATCTGGGCTACTTGGCGCAGGATACTGGATGGATGGAAGGATGGATGGAAGGATGGAAGGATGGAAGGATGGAAGGATGGATGGATGGATGGATGGATGGATGAGCGAGGACATATCTGATGAATAATTCCTCATGAATGCATCAGCAAAGAAGCATTTTAGCATAAAGCTCCGTTTCTGCTGCATGGCCACTTGACAGCGATGTGAGTTAATTGTTTGCGATGATGGATTACCTACAGTTCCTCGAAGGAGCACTCGGTCTCTGCAAGTTGATTTTCACACCGTGCTGAAATTAACGGACAAGAACGGCTGCCCGAAAGCGAGGAAACCGGTCTACATGAAGTCGGGGCGTGCCTTGGAGAACGGGGGGGGCGGTTATGTGATGTTTCCTCTATTTGTTAGGAGTACGAGACCGCCAGATTGGCCCGACGGGCTACACGGGATTAGCCGTGCTTTACGAGGCCGTCAGCTCGTCGGAGGCGTTTATTTGTTCGATATTTACGAGGTGTGCTGCGATTCACGTAGCGGGTGTGAGGGCTATCTGTGACCGGACCCATGTGGATCCGTGCAGCATGTGGGAAACCGTCGTGTCCATCTAAGCCACGTGAAGTTATTAGTTTACATCCTCGGTAATGTGTTGAATATTGCCTCAGAATGTGTTTTTCCTTTGACTCTGAAATGATTGGATGAGCGTTCGCCCTGCAGGTTTGGTGCCTGATAAATAAAAAGAACGACGTCTCCATTCTGAGCCGCGTGTTTGGATTCATGCGGTGTGTGTTCTTCAACACATGACGGCTAAACGAAGATGGTAACGCACAGCACGACTGACTTACTGCAGGAGAGGAAAGTGTGTGCTTGTTATTTTTCACCTGGGAGGAGCAGGAAGACGCCAGGAGGGGCTCGATGGAAACAGTTTGATGAAGAGAGGACGCTCGGATCAGATCGAGTCACAGCGAAGATGCGACACCTGCGATGATACGTTAGATGAAAATATGCTTCTCACGCTCGCCTGTCCCAACGTGAGCCCACCTGCCGTTTGTGCTCCTGGCCACCTACTGGCCTGTCGTGTGTACTACAGCGTGTTCAGTCGTTTTGGTGGTTCTGTGTGTATGAGATGTAAAATTTTTCCATTGTTGTCATGTAAGAAGATCCTTTGTTCAAACCGTTTGTCCATACGACACACATATTAATTTAAACGATCGTTTTAAACAGTGATGGTGTCGGATTCTGAGTTTAAACATTGTCAGGGTGACCAAAACTATCCCCGATCGCCAGTAAATAACTCGCAAAAGCGGAGAACTGCGGCGATGCAAACTTCAGCATCTCCTGTAACCCAGTTCTCTTGTAATTTTATCACTTCAACCCCCTGATATTTGTCTGTTCATCAAAAACGCGTTCAACAAAGCAACCAAGAATATCTTTGTGTCTAAAAACCCTGAAGATTATTATCAGATTATTGACAGATTATTATTTCAAGGTCACCAACAGCCTCCGTCCGACCACAAACCAGCAGCTTTGTCTGACAACGTCCCCTTTCACAGCAGTCACAACTGAATGACATTCTGTGTACAGCTGCCACCTGTGTGTCAGTGCCAATATCAAGGCAGCCTTTGTCTGCGTGCCCTACTTTTCCAGCCTTGGATGAGGGGAGCCGACTTATGCGTCTTTTCGTTTGTTTTTTATCCCCGGTTGTGTTGTTATTGCAGCTCCGTGAAGTTTGAAGTCTGCAGAAATGCCCGCACGCAGACACGCCAGCGTCTGGAATCCTCTCGAAACGTCTCGGCTTCGTGTCTCGCGTGCTTCTCCTGCGCGTTGTGAGCTATAAAGATAAATTAGTTAGATCCCTCACTTTGGCCGCGGCGGAGGTGTCGGCCGCGGTGCCAGAGCCGAAATCAATCAGAGCGTTATACAAACTGCCCAGTGAAGCAGCGAGCGGTGACTCTCTCCTCCCATGTTGTTTTGCCAGAGCACCGAAGCTGCCCGGAGAGACGGAGGAGTACAGCGGCTCAAAATGCTCACTTCCTCTTGTTGTGTAGCCAAATGGAAAACAAACAAATCTTCCTCTTGGCAACGTGACCCCCCGCTTCAAAATCAAAAATGCATTTTTCTTAGTCCCGCTGTCTGAATTTCTGAAGCAAAAAAAAAATAAAAATTCACAGCTGCTCCGGCGACGCAGCGAGAGCCAAACACAGCTGCTGTGGGCGCCGGCCACGGGCCTTCAAGGGAAGTAAAAATGCCACGTTTGGCTGCGAGATTAGACTTTGTGCAACCCAGGTGACTCCACGGTCACAGCAGGAGCCAAGAGGAGAGGAGGTGGACGGGAAGAATTTGTTGGAAAATGTTTGTTTGCGACTTTTGTTCTGCGTCTGTGGTTCGTCAGGAGGGGTCGATCGCAGCCTGAAACGGAATAATTCATCCTTTTATTTCAGACTGATGTCAATATTTGAGAATGAGAGACGTGATATTGATACATCAGCTGATGATCGTGGAGATAAGAATACACAAACAAGGATTTTTGGATGGTAAAATTCATGAGATAATAACATAAAAACCGAAATTCGGAGTTATGAAATTGAATTATAACTAAAATATAACTCATCACTCACTAAATGTGTATGAAATATAACAAATGTACTTAAATTTTAGTCTTAAAACATTGACTCGACTGTTATTTCTTTGCAAATCTGCCACCATGTGAATGTCAAATCCAAACTAATACCATAATCCATATTTGGCCACGTGTGGTTACCAGATCTAAACCAGCTGTGGTTTATTTATTTTAATATATAAGGTCCCCGAGGTATCTGGGTAATTACAGTAACGACGTCCAGAACGCGGCGTGACGAAGAGATCGTCCACGTGTCCTCTTTTTATCGTGTCTTCACCATTTTAATGGAGCTTATCCAACACACTCGCCACAGCGATCACATAGTTCTACTTTACCGTCTGAACTCTTGTTGGGGGGCCCCGTGGCGGCCCGGACCCCCTCCCCTGGACACGTCCCTGTTCTCACACGACATAATTCATAATTCATGCGACTGTTTACAAAGCGCCAGTGACATAATGGGCTTTCACTTGCGCATTTAGTCATGTGAAAGGCGCGTGAAGAACCAAGCTGACCTGTGGAAATGGACCGAGCCCTGTGGGACACGCGGGATGAGTGCCTCGGCTGTGGAATGGAGGTCAGCTATTGAGAGTGAGTGAAAGTCACACTGACGCTGTTTAGAAACCACTGGCTGATTGATTGAAAAGCAAAGCGGAGAGGGTGGCCCACTCACGGCCTCGCCACAATACTGCATTCTGCGCTCTCCCATTCATCACTCGGATTGGTCGGTCTGGGCCATTATCATTGGCTGTAACC
>OMNV01014145.1:0-12123 GCA_900303265.1 Brotula barbata
CGGACACGCCTCCGCCTTCTTCTTCAGCTGCAGACGGCCCAGGGGCCACCGCTCCTCCGTCGCCGTCTCCTTTCCAGTCGGGCTCGCTCCCCCGGCCGCGGCCCGTCCCCAAACCCAGGAACAGGCCCAGCATACCGCCGCCGCCGCAGCCCAGCACGCCGGCGGGAGACACCAACGGGATCTGTGCCTCGGCGTTCAAGATGATGGGTGAGCGTGGCGTGTGATGTCAGATACGATGTCGGTGTTTGATCTTTGGTGTCTAACGCTGTCATACCTCCGCAGGTTAACGACCACATGACCGAGGTTTGTGCTTCACTTTTTGAGCTTCAGCTGCTCCTCTTTCCTTCGTCCGCACTGTCACCGCCAGGCATCGCTCCCTCTCGCTCAGGGAGAGGGTTCGATTCCCTGTACGCGCAGTGGGGCAATTTGCTCATTCATCCGACGGAGTACAGGAGCCACTGTTGGAGGGGAAAACTAATCTGACACAATTAGATTTAGAGAATCAAGATGGAATAGGTCAAAAAAAGAAAAAAACAGGAGAAAGTTTAATGTCCTGATGCATTATAATAATCTGACGAAGTTTTAGGATGAATATTGCCCTTTTTTTTGTTATTTCCAACAGTGGCATCTGTACTCCGCCGTACATTCAGGTTCAGTGAGGTTGTTTTGTTTGTTTGTTTACACGTGAAGCGTCATACATGAGATCACGTCACATTTAGACACTGCACCTCAGACGAGTTACTTGTTTGACTGCCGATGTTTGTTCAGTCAACGCTTGGTGTTGAAGCGTCTGAAATCGTTCCGTGTCTTCTTGTTCGTAAAACATCTCCATGACTTATCTCCTCCTGGAGCGCTCCACTTTGTTCCGCTCTGTTTTTACCGTCTCCTCCAGCCCACGTCCATCTTTTCCACCAGCTCACTGCCGCTCGTTGACCTGATGTTTTCAGCCTCTGGCCAAATGTCGCCCCCTGCTGTTTGGAAGCATATGTGACAGAACTCATGTCAGGGTTTTCAGGTTGATGGTCTTTGTTGGTGTGAACATGGCCTGTTGCAGTGTTTGGTGTTTGGTTACTAACACAAATTGCGGTGGAGCTTTCTGGGTTTGGTCATGAAGTGTGTTTCAGTGTGTGTGTGTGTGTGTGTGTGTGTGTTCTGGTCACGCTCCGCCTTCGCATCTCCACCCTCAACTGACCGCGTCTTGTGTGTTCCCTTACAGACCCGGCGATGTCTTTCAAAGGCTTGAGCCGAGCACTGGTCCCTGAGTTCGCTGTAGACCAGCACCCAGCGACTGCCTCCTCTTCCTCCCTGCCTCTTCCCAAAGACTGTGAGCTGGACACTGAGAGCACTGTCCTATAAGAAGGAGACGGAGACGAGCTTCGGTCTGCCACCTCCTTCTCACACACTGTTCCTCTTACACTACCACACACACACATACACACTCGCTGCCCTCTGCTACCCCCCCAGACTCAAACAGGAAGTAATGCAGCCTCTGACAACTGTGGTGGAGTCCCTGGACAATAATATAATAGCTGATTTTAAACAACCCTAAAATTATTCCAGCTACAGTTTGAAATGTGTTGCAGTACAGATTATGACTATTGAATGACTTTATAATGTGATGATGTCATAAGCTAAATTATGAAAAAGGTTTCATGTTTCAGCAGCCTCAATTTAAAATCAAATCAGTTGCATCCTGGAACTCTTTCTAAAACTGTCACTTATACACCAGAAGTTTGGAACAGGTTCTGAAACAGTACCCACAGTTCACAACTGGACTTGGGTTTTTAAAACTGTTCTCACATTTCTAAATCAGTCCTGAGTTTTTAAACGGTTCCCAAAATTCTGAAACAAATCTTCATTTTCTGAAATGATTCCCAAATTTCTGAAACGGTTTTTAATTTTCTGAAATGGTTCCCAAATTTCTGAAATGGTTCTTAGTCTGAAAGAGTTCCCAAAATTCTGAAACGGTTCCCAATTTTCCGAAACGATTTCCAAAATTATGAAATGGTTCCTAAAATTCTGAAACTTCCTAAAATTTTGAAACGGTTGCCAAATTTCTGAAACGGTGAATTTTCTGAAATGGTTCCCAAATTTCTGAATCCGTTCCCTATTTTTTTTTTATGATTTCCAAAATTCTGAAACGGTTCCCAAAATTTAAAAACGGTTCCCAAAATTCTGAAATGGTTCCCAAAATTTAAAAACGGTTCCCAAAATTCTGAAATGGTTCCCAAAATTTCTGAAATGGTCTCCAAAATGTCTGAAACCGTTACCAAAATTTCTGAAACAGTTCCTAAAATTTTTAAATGATTTACAAAATTCTGAAACTGTCACCAAAATTTCTGAAGTGATTCTTAATTTTCTGCCCAAATTTCTGAAATGGTCCCCAATAACAATCCAGAGTTTCTGAAACAGTTCCTGAGATTCTGAACTAGTTCTAGCTCTCTAAAACCTTTTCACATTTCTAAAACAGTCACAAGTTTATTTAGTTTATCGCCCTCGGTAAATCTCTTTAATCTGTTTTACATTGATCCTTCCTGGGCCTCCAGCTGCGGTCACACGCCTGCACCTCCAGACAATCAACAACTGTTTCCGATTCACATGTAAATTCATTGACAGACCTGTTTTCTCCATGCTCTGTGTGTGTGTGTGTGAGTGTGTGTGTGCTGTGAAGATTACAGCTGTATTTGTAGCTGAGGGTGCGGGCAGGTTTGCCAAAATGTGGACAGATTTGGACTTCTTTTCAGTTTGGTATGTGGGTGTTTTGTACTTTGTTAACGTTGAACGATGGTCTAAGATGAAAACCGAGCGGTGTTACAGGCGAGGGCTGTCCGCCTGGCGGGCTAAGAAGAAACCAAAACTGTTGCTTCGAGTCAACGCGGCGGCTGCAGGTTTCCAGTTGTTGCAAATGCTCGATTTTTATGCGGAAACCCAACGTTGGCTCGCGCTTGTATTTATTAACCGATGAACACACACATTCCCTGAGTGATAAACGCGCCTTATCGGATCCTTCCACAAGCGTAGAATCAATATGTATTTACTGTATAGAGGACTTACTTGGATCCTACTACTTCAGTATTTCCAAGAAGCTGCCTTGGCACTAAGAATAATTCAGGGATGTTTGATGGGAAATTTGACCTTTAGCCGTAGAATTCTACTACGGTTCTGCATTTTAAAGCCACATTCAGGCCATTTTACAGAATTTAAGATTTTTGGAAAAATTGCATTCAAGCTAGATCAGTGATATTTGAAAGAAAAAGAAAAAGTATTGAGATATTTGTCGTTATTTGCTGGATCTATAGAATAAACACGATCCATGGAACACATAGCTCCTCTGCATGAAGTTATAATTTGCTTTAGATACAGTTATGTTCACTGTTGCCTCATTGTGTTGTTTGTCTCACATTTTACCTTGACGTATTTCTTAGAGGAAGTCTTATTAATGAGTCAGCACAGGACAGGAAATGGTTCCATCCAAAGGCCTGCAGACCTCATCAGTCAGTGGCAAATATCTGAAATATGTTCCAATTCACAAATAAATGACATTAATTTAGTTTAGACAGCGTTTTCCCAAATGTGACTAATGTGTAAAATTGCCAGCATGTGGCTTTAAAGCGTTCTGGGTTTCCTGAGCAGAAGCAGCAGAGCTTTGGTGACCCCGGCGGCCTGAAGGCGCTCAGTATTTTGCCTTTCTTGTTTTTGTCGCTCGGGGCATTATGAGTGAATGTAAGGAAAACGATTTGCAATTCGCCCGTCAGCCTCCTCGCCCCGAACGAGTCGCATTAAAAGTCTGACGTTGCAGTCGTTTCTTGCCAATAGAAGATTTTTCTACTCTTCACCACTGAGCTGAGCGACGCGGTCGACGCGGCGACTCAGTAGTGAAGTGGTGTTGAGATTTTTTTTTTTTTTTTTTTGCCTTCTCTCGCTTGTGTTTTCTGCGCGAGCTTTGTATTATAATAACACAGAGTTTGGTTCCCGGAGAACAAAACCCAACATGGTACAACATGGAGAATGTGTTCACCAATGCGGTTTCCCTGGAAACGCGCTCACTTACTTGAGTGGTGCTTTTCAGAGACAGACGCGTGTTAGGAATCCTCTCCCTCTCTCCATGCTCCCGAATCTTCGGCCTTATCCCCGCGCGCCAACAGAGCCTGAAACTCAAGGCGCCGCACGATGAACAAACGCCATTAAACTCCAAATGATAATGCTGCATTTTTTTAAAAGCTACTTTTTTTCTTTTTGTATGTATGTATGTATGAGGAGCTTAAACATGGAATAAAAACATGTAATATGAATGCTTGGTTATACCCCCTTTCCAAAGAAATAAAGTATATCAAGAAAAACTTGTGCTTGTGTATGTCCGTCTCCAACTTTGAGGAATTAAACCAACTTGGAGGTGAGTTAACATTGGAAACAATTTTTTACTTACTTTTTGACTTGATCGCAGCATTCTTTGTTATGAAAGCAGCTGTTGTTGTTTAGTGCTTGTGGTCAACAACATATTTCTCTGTAGGGACAATAAATCAGAGCTCACACCTCCATCATCAAACCTGATTGTCGGCTCACAGAGAGCACACTGTCTTACACTTGAAGATGTTGGACCAGGAAGCAGGCCGACAGCAGGCAGTCGTCATTTTCAAGCATGTCGTTTTTAATAGCTCAAATCCTTCATTTGAGAGCTTTTAACCAAACAAAGAGAAAACAATCACAAAACATGAGCATCTTCCCATGGAAACATAGAAAACGGTTACAAAATAGAACAAAGCAGTACAATAAAGGAGTGTAAATGCTACCAGCTGCACATCGTCACACGTTAAATGCACCAACATGCGATTTGATTGGAACGAGAAACTCAGAACACTGTTACTACACCAGCAGCAGCTAGGATCAGTCGCTTCATGAGCCGCCGGGCTAAAGCTGTGCAGGAAAAGTGAAGGAAACGTTCCCGTTAAGAAAATAAAAGGTGACTTTCAAGACACACACACGGCTGTGCAGTGCAAAAATGATGAGCAATGCATAGCCAACCATGAATTAAACAATACAGCACAGCTACAGGCTCACCGTGGAGGCGTCCGGTCGTCATGGTGAAATCACCACGACGAGCGGAAAAGCCAGACAAATAATTTACAGTAGAAACTTTGTTTTTGTTTTTCTCGTCTACGTTCTCATTGACAAGGTGCAGAACCACCGGCCAGAAGCTCTCAGGCTTTTCACAATAAAAGCTGCCATTTATGATCCTCTAGTGACATTAAAAGACTAAACTGATACTACTCCAGCCACGGCTTTCATCAAACGATTTATGGGGTGAAATTTGTAAAGTTTGGAAGTCAAACGTAGCACTCATCGTGTGTTTCTACCATCTGTGCCTAAATGAGTAAAGATTTGGCTCCCGTGTTAACGAATGGAACAATTTAATTTGTTTTTGGAAATATTTTGTATTTTGTGATGTCTACCCAAAACAGTAAATGGATAAAACGATAATTTGTTGGATGATTTTTGGAAGATGAGGTCTCAATACTGATGCTAATTGGTGATTATTTTCCCAATATTTTCATCAAATGACACTCACTGGCTAATTAAAGCTTCCCTGTTTGATTGCTGCAAACTGCTGATTGTCATTTAAAAAAGTATGTTAGGGCACATCATCTTCATAAAGGCCAAATATATCGGAGCGAAATCTGCAACACATCAAGAATAAAGAGAAGTTCTTGCCATACATTGAAAAAACTAAGAGTTGCTAGAATGGATTTTAGGATTGTTTTCATGACATCTTCTCTACAAATTTGAGTTATTTAAAGCCTTTTCAACATGATATATTGGATTATGAGGGTGTTGCTAATGTGAAAAGGTCAATTAAATGAATCCAAATTAGAATTTCTGCCCCGATTTCAACTTTGGCTCTTGTGTGAAGAGATAAATATGATTCATTTGCATATGTGAGGCCTTTTAAATGAAGATGATCTGCCCAAAGACATGGAGGGTGACTCCAAACCTAAATGAAATCAAATACTATAAGTAATGTGTACTCTGTGTACTGTGGTATACAGGCCTCTGTAAATGCTCACTAAACTACACTTGTCATCTTGATTCCAGTTACATTCAGTCTACATCTAGACTTAATCTTTACACTCTTCATATATGATCTGATAGAAAATATAAACTTTATATAAGTCATATAATAAAGTCAGCGGTTCGTATCCAGACCAGCTCTTTCACTGCTTAAGTCCACTTTTAATCCCGACATCATTTCACTCTTTGATGAAACGTGGATTAGAAAGGAGCGTAAACAATGGAGGAGCTGCTCTGCTCTGCTCAGCACCTGGAGTAACAGCACGGACTGTCAGAATCAGCATGATGAGAAATCTCTACCGTATGGATCCCCTTCGACTCGCTTTCTTCCCGGTGGGTCAACTGTCTCTCTTTCTCTCTCTCTCTCTCTCTGTGTGTGTGTGTGAGATCTTGGCACTTTGGTTGAGGAGAGCAGAGAGAAAACGGAGCCGGCCAGCGTGTTGGGTTTGGCTCCACGGCCGACCGCATTTCCTGCGTCTACCAGGCCGGAGGAGAAGACAGTCTGGGGCTTCTGGGGCTTCTGGGGTTTTCTATGGTTTGGGTCTCAGTAAGGGCTCTCTGAAAAGCAAAACCCAGACCCCAGAACTTGTCACTTTGACTGGATAGTATGGTGAAAGTGTCATTTACACCAGTGAGCACAAACTCACTCACCTCAAACTTGGATATGAACTCTGCAAAGATGCCGAAGAAGGCCTCCGTGTTGGCCAGCTTGCAGTCCTCTCCGAAGTACGAGGCCACCTTGGAGAACTCCTCAATGGCTCGGCCCTGCAGGGACTCCAAAGACTGGATGGCTGGGTGGCTGTTCTCTAGGAAGCTCTGTGGTGCAGAGGGTCAAGGAGCAAACACTTGTGGCACTGCAGTAACTTCAGCTTCATAGTGTTTGGATTAAAAGGAGAGTTTGGGATTTTGCACATTTACTCAGATTTGATGAACCTTATGAGAGGAAAAGATTCTTTAATGTTGGACGATCAGCTCCTTCACTGAGTAGCAAAGTAAAATGGTAAAGTAAAAAGAGTTCACTACAATATTTCATTATGTTTTAAGAGATTACACTTCAATGGTGTTTAAATATTTTTGTAAATTATTACTTTTACCTAACTACATGTCTGAGGGAAAATCTATACTTTTACTTCCATACTTTTGTCGTCACAGTTTGTTACTCTTCACTAAATGAATTGTAAAATAGGAGATGTTTTCAATCTGCAGACTGGGGATTAGACTGAATAAAAAGTTTGATTTGGATGTTTGGTGTGATGTTGGTAAAAATCCCAACATCTGTACCTAGAGTTTAAATTTGTTGGCTTGGATCAGTTTGAGTTCTTCCCGTATGTGACAGATTGACATTAAGTTGTATGAATACAAGACAAAGGAGAAAAACATCACTTTCAGCTGAGTCAGGGGAAAATGAAGCCCCGAGTACTGACCGAGAGGCTACAGGAAGTACTGACATGTGGTGTATATTTTGCTTGAGAGTTTAATGTTGCATCATTCAAAATCATTTTGAGTGTTTCCACACTCTCTTTTATATGGTTCGACTGATTTTTTTTTACACTTTTGGTTCTTTGTCCTGTTAGCTGTAATGGAGAGGGAACACTTTGTTTTCCCTGTTTTGGCCACACCTTCAACAACTGTTCTCTTTTTCCTCATTACTTGTATACAATATTGTTTTGTTGTTGACAATAAATTCAAATGCTGCTGTTAAGTATGTGAAGTGTTACTCATTGATTTGTAATTTGTTAATACAGTATAAGCTCCTGCTAAAATTAAACCAATGGCTGTCCCTTAACTGTTTTTGTTTCTGAGCTGAATATCATTTGTAGCTGGAAGGATACGCTCATGACGGAGGCGAAGTGATCCTCGGCGGTGGGTTGGATCTTCTGACAGGCCGTCCTGATGTCCTGGATGGTTGAATGAAGGTCATTCAACTCTGCTGTGATGGCTCTCTGATTCACTGGAACAAGCAGAGGTAAAGAAAACACAAATATTGAGGGGATGCACCAAAACATAAACCAAACAGTGGCCCAATCTTTCAATAAGCACCTGTCGATTTTGTGTAAGGAATCATGTTGGTTTATCATAACAACCTGATCACTGCTTTAGTTGGGATTCACACTGTGTGTAAATTCTACTTTTGGAATGTGTTGATCTAAAGAATGTTTCAGGAAGGAAATCTGGCCGTACCCTTGGCTGCCAGAGGCACTGTGGTGAGATCTCTGGAAAAGTTGAGCAGCTCGGGGAAATGTTGGCACAGAGATTTGGCCAGAATGTGGAGAAAGGTGGATTTCCCGTCCACTGTTTTGGTTGTGCTGAGCTGTAAAAGAGAAGGAAATAGTCAGAGACGATCACCAAGGGACATGAACACAAAGCTATTAGTCAATGGGAAACTAGTGCCTAATGTGAGAGTTGACTGTGAAGTTCTGAGCCAAGCACAGGATATCCTGTAGCTATTATGTTTTAGCATTTCATCGCTTTCTAACTCAGTCTCTGTAGAATTTAATGCAGGAAACAGGGAAATTAATTGATTACTACAAGAGCTGACCAGGGAGGTGAAACGGGAGAGTGCATCCAAACATCCAAACAGGATCCATCATCTATGGGGTTTCAACTGTTTTTATCTGGATCTTATCTGAAAGAAGTTTCTAAAGAGGATTATCTTTTATCTGTTTAATTCTGCACCGAGTGACAGATTATTATTGATTTGAACCTTTCACATGGATGTTTAATCACAACCGTACAAATGTGCTTAACACCGTATCGAATAAATACAGCTGATGAAAAAAAAAAAAAACCTTTAAAAAAAACTTTTAAATCTGAACTCATCAATCAACCTTTGTACAAAGATGAAACACTCTGCTCTGTACCTCAGTGAGGAAGTTGATCTTAAAACTGGTCGTCCTGTGGCTCTTGGGCTGTCCATTGTTCAGATAATTTCCCATTGCAAGAACAAACTGTGGATAAAATCAGTAAAACCTCTATAAACTCCTTACAAGAGTATCACCATAACTGGTGCAATGATCTCTAACTCTATCTCTAATCTTCAAACTTCCTGCAGGGTGTTTTGGTTTTACCTCCAGGATTTTTGCCAGTTTTTTGCTGCTCTTGAGCTCAACTGAAGCTTTGTAGATGTAATCGAAGGCGATCTTCATCTCCTCCGTCCTCTCCTGCAGCGTGGTCTTGAAATGGAGGCTCCGTAGTCGGGTCTTATACTCCGGCACCATTAGCATCTGAAACAACAGAATGTATTTATCATCACCGATTCATTTCATTCCTTCTTAAAGTGATTATCCTTAGTTTGGTGTTATTTGTTTGTCTCGTGACTGACATCTATCGGTAGTAGGAGTTAATAACAAGAAATTGGGGCTACTAGTCCCATAATTTCATGTGAAATGCAACTGTTGCAGCAAAACAAAACAAAAGAAACAAATCACCACTATAAAGTCGGGAGTTTTCAAACATAATAATGTGGTGTTGTCCTGTAGAATCTAACATGGAATTCTGACGGGAGAAAGGTTAAAGATTATTACTTTACTTTCTCCCGTTCCGGTGTGTGTACCTGGAAAATGAACTGATCAGGCTCGCTGAGTTTGGCCGGGTCCTGCTCAAACTGCTCATATTGTTTGACTTCGTCGTCGTCGGGCGCGTAGAGCAGCAGCTGCTTGATGTGGGCGGGCTCCAGCCTGTCCGTGGTCATGTTCATCAGGGCCTCACGCAGCTCTGAGGGCGAGAGCTTCAGATGGGCAATCAGGATGGCTGCGGAGAGGAAGAGGAAGAGGGCGGAAGACAAGGTGAGAGATTTATTAACAAAAAACCATCATCTGTAAAAGAGGATCAGTCTGTCCCCAACTAGAAAACCATTTCAGTGTAACTGACGATGGAAAATAAAAGAAATAAATGAATTAAACACAATAAAATGATAAAAGTTTAAAAAGACTTAAACACTCAACTTGACTTCCCCTCCATTTCCTTTACACACACATTTCCTGTTGATGTTGATTACAAAGGCCATAGAAAACCTTTCATCTCATACTGACGTTTTTTATTTTAATTACCTTCTGATATATACATTTGAGAGAGTAACTCTACATTTTTATCAATTTTTGTGTCTGACACAGCTACTACTTAAGAGACACCTTCTAAAATTAAATTTAGATGCAACACGTTAAATATTACCTAAAGAGGAAACTTTCTTGGCTAGTAAGTAAAATCTTGTTATCTTATTCATAGTGAGAAACAAATAGCATGAATTGACCAAATGAAAGACAATACGTTTTCTGTTGGAGGTGTTACTTGTCTGATTTCTTCTCTTTCTTGAACCTGTAGCTGTCAAACGTCTGAACCTTCAGTGCCACCTCTTGGTCATACTCACAGGCGTTGTAGGCTTTCTTATGAGACAGAATCTCCACCACGTCTTTCTTTTTAAAGTTCTCAGGCAGGAAGGCTGGCTCTGGAGGAGAGACTGATCATTTTAATAACAGTGTAAGGATGCGTTCTCCAGGCACCAGGAAAGGACAGAACACACACACCCACAGATACACACACACAGACGGTGCAATGCTCTGCTATTTGACTGTCTAGAGGACAAAATGCTGCATATGAGCGATCTGAGAAACAGTTTTCAACTTTTAAAGAAGAGGTTTCTTTATTTTTCCGGCAGAATTGTGGTACTACTGTCTATCTCTGTCATGTCATACTGGGGGTGGGAGGGTATGGTGCCTTGTGGAGAATGGATCTGATGAGCAGGTGAATGAAGCAGCGTCAAAGCAGCTTATGGAGAACATGATGTAAACTGTGAAGGTACAAACAAAAAACAGGTGATACTAACAGATACGCATATACAACACGCCAGGAATCAAATCAAGGCCAGAAATGAAATGAAAATGATCGGTTTTCTCATGGTTTTCATTTTAGTTATTACATTGTCATATTAATGTCAAAATATGGCTGCTCATACTGACAAAGACAGAAACTATTGCTTCCATCAGCTGATGAAAACAAAGCTTGAGTACTAACTGAGAGGATACAGGAAGAAGTAATACGCAGTGAATATTTTCATTTTTGGATCAGGAACAATGGCAAAAAGCTGGTTTATACAGCTGGTCTAATACATTTTTGTTCGCTTTCATGTTAAAATTGGCCGACAAAAATATCTAACTGAGTGCTAGCTCAGGTGGTGTGAATACATTGCTTAAATCTGCTTACTTAGCTGCCTAAGCTGTGATTGAGTGCAGCCTGTCATCGTGTGCAGACGACTGGCAGTGTTGACGCTTGAAAGTTTAAGGTTGTATTGTTCTAAATCCTTTTGCGAGATTTTCTACATGGTATTTACTGATTCTGGCTACAATACTTTGCTGCTGATTCCCATTTCTATTTTTAAAAATAATATTTATATATTTCAAAAATATCTAAAACAATATTTATTAATTAATGTCATTCCTTGTGCCACTACTAATAAATATGTTATTTATATGCACAGTAAGATTTTGACAAAGAATGTAAACAAAGATGTGACGTGCCGATGGAGGAGTGTGATAAAAGACTTACTGGATCGGCGCTGAGTTCCAAAGTGAAGGTCTAGATCCAAGTATTTTACCATGTCAGTCAGCTTATCATATTCCGAATCCTCTCTGAGCTAAACACACACACACACACACACAGTAAAGTATATTGAGCAGCACATAGGACCTACAAATCATTTTCTAAAACAAACAAAATTATTCAGGGTTGACTGATTTTTGAACTGGGACCAAAGCATCTCACCTTCTGGTAGGTACGAGTAGAAAAGATTCATGGAATACCAAAGTTTGGCTTAGACGTTGACAAAAGAAGAATAACAAGAGGACCGAATAGATAAGCAGGTGTTGTGAGAAAATTCACAACCAAAGTGTGAAGATTCACAGTTTAGATTTAAATTCCCAGTAGGAGAACTTTTACTCACACAAGTGAAGTTAACACTGCTCAGATGTTGTGTTTACATTTGGACCCACATAAAACAGAATATAGTAAGTTACAGCAGATGTGTGAGCAGCGCCCCCTCACCTGACCCCATATGGTTCCCTC
>OMNV01014153.1:0-12880 GCA_900303265.1 Brotula barbata
CAGACAGATCAGAAAAGTGGTTCAGGCCCACATCAAGCGTGAGCCCAAGATCCATTCATATCTGTTATGAGCTATTGTGAGAGGCTGGATTGATACTTGGAAGTTTTTTTGGGGTCGTCCGCCAGCTTTCGTCGGAAGTCTCGGGGCTAGGGGGGTTGATTGAGAAGTTCTGAGCGCAGCATCGAAAGCTCAGCGGTGTAGCAGTTCTTTATTTCCCCACACAATCTCCTTCCAAGAATGTGGAACTGTTGAGGAATTACAGTTTAAGCTCCTTTTCGTTTGAGTCGGGCTCAGAACTTATCAGTTAACCCCCGTGTCCAAACAGGTCAAACAGTACCAAACATCAAACCCCCAAATGAAGCAATCAAAATGATCCGACTCCCACATTTCTTCCTCCTTCTCCCATTTTCCACACGGTAGCGGTCTTTACATTTCCTCCTCGTCTTCCCTCCATCTCTCTCCTCCTCTCACATCTACCCTACTCTGCCCTTTGCTCTCCTTCCTCCCTTTATTCTAACTTCCTCCTTACTTCACTCCATTCATTTCCTCTTTTCCTTCAGATTACCTTAACACGCTCTCTCTTCCCTGCCTTCCTCTTCCTGTCACCTCGCAGCGTTCTTATGTTTCGTGTTTCATTTCCCTCCTGTGTTTAATGTTTCCACTTTTACTTTCGACCAACATTCTTATCAACGTTTCCTCCCTTCCTAATATTCCAATCCTATCCATTTTTCCCCTTTTATTCCTTTCCCCTTTTCCTCCTGTCACACATTCCCCTCTTCCTTCCTTTGCTTCCTTCCTCTTTCCTCCCTCCTACCAGCAGTGGCCCTCGAGGCCCCTCAGCTCTCTGTTTGTGTTATTGAAGAGCAGAACAGATAATAATTATCAAACGGGGACTGGATTAATTTGGTTAAATGTACTAAGGCAGGCGGGGCCCCACAGAGCTGAGCTGAGCTGAGCTGTTGGCTTATGAGAGGGCAAAAGAAAACTATACCCACTAATTATTTCAGATAATGCAATTAAGATATGCATATTTAGCATAAATCCCACAATGGAAATATAGAAGTCAGCAGATTCTCTGTGTGTGTGTGCGTGCGTGTGTGTGCGTGTGTATGTGAGTGTGAGTGACATGGCAATATTATCAATCTTGTCCTGTTTCAGATCTTTTTACACCACAGAGGTTATGATGTGTATCTCAAAATGTATATGCGTGTCTGTAACTTTGTGTGCTTACATATCAATGTTTACCGGTGTGTATGTGTGCGTGTGTGCACATGTGCGTATGTCTGTGTGATTCTCAACCAAAAATAAGCGCAGTTGAAAGCTGTTTTTGTATGTTTATTTATCTCTGTCACCCTCAGGTCTGCACACTCAGTCATATCACACACACACACACATGCGCACACACACACACACACACACACACACACACACACACACACATGCAATAGGCCAGGTGTTGCAGTAAGTCTGTCCACAATGTTTGTGTGTGTGTGTGTACTGTCTCTACCTGCCACACTAATGACCTGCAGCTGTCAGCAACAAACACACACAAGCACTCACACAAATACACACATGTGAGAAGGGGAGGAAATGGGAGAGATAGAAAAGGAAAGGAAAACAGGGGAAATGAAAATTAGGAAATGATGGCAGGAAAGAGAAAAGGAAATGAAAGAAAGGAAAGAGGGGTAAGGGGAAAAAAATGCAGATTTAAAGAAACAAAGAATTAAAGGAGAAAACAGGAGAGTTGGACAGATGCCAAAAGGAAAGAGATGACAGAGGAGAAGAGATAGAGGAGCGAGGAGCTCTGGCATCCTTCCAGCCTCTCCTCTCCTCTGTGTGTCATTAGAGCTGTCAGTCAAAAGCTGCAGTTCCATGCAGAACGACACATCTGCAGCTGCACCGAAGCCACCGATCAAACACCGCTCTCATACCCTGCTGCACAATTTTGACTTTTTCTCCTATCTGTCCACTACATCTCACAGGGAAATATTCCTCTCTGAATTCCTCTTCATCTCTCTGACTGCTGGAGCTGATTGTTACATTGTAGCAATACTTTGCTCTTCCTTTTTAAATGGATTTTTAGTGTGAACCCTCCTCTTCTTCTGTATGAGTAATATTAGTGTATCACAAATAACAAATGTTTGTTTTCCAGAAAGGAAGTTATTGCAGGATTTTTAATTGTGCTGTATTTTACCTTGGTGTACTTCAGTAAAATATGAGCTTGGTTCTTTCATTGGAATCCAACAGGGATTCATGTTGCAGCTGTAAACCCTCCATATGTCACTTTTTGTGTCATTTTCCTTCATTAGGGAAGACAGAATAGAATAAAATAGAAGACAGAAATTCATTTTCATGTTGTTTTTTCACCAGCTACAGCTGCTAATGTTTCACCTGTTCTTTCATCCAATTACCTCCTTGTTCTGTCATTTCCTTCAGTGCAATTATTGTCCACTAATATGTGTTATTAAAGCATAATTGTGTATTACTGCTGTTGTAAAATCTGATTCAATTAAGGGAATGTCAGCATTGTACTTGCAGCTGGGCCTGTGTTCAATTGTGTGGATAAGGGGCGAGTTATTAATTATTTATGCATTTTTAATGTATTATTATTTATTAATGTTATTAGTTGCATTTACTAGCCCCTGATGTAAATAAGTGTTTTCCATTTATTTACCTGTATGGAACTGACACGGATCTCTTCTATTTCTTCCACAACACAAAGATACAAATTCTGAACACTGAAATAAAAGCTAAACATATTTATTTCGGTGCCACATATTAGCTATATTTACAGTAACATCCTGTTTACATTAAATTCTCTTTGGGCACTATGTTTGGTAATGTATGTATATGTATGCAACATGCAGCTATTTCACAATGAAATAGTTTTAGAGCAAAATATTACACAGGAAAACATGCACTGAGACAAAGGTGAGCATATTTGTATCTAATTAAACTTATAGCTTTTTGTAGAGCAGCTTTTAGAATATTTTCAGTGTGTTAAGCACAGGGATGTATAAGAATCCATCATAGGCCCACGGGCCAGGAAGGTGAATGTCAGAATGCGGCACATAAAAAAACCCCATAGAGAAATCAATGTCAGTGACATATTTGCACCCAAATTACCTGAAAATCACCATTCAAAACTGTTTAAGTATCAGTTTGACGCTGTAACAGAACCTGTTGCAATTTAGTGCCTTGTATTTTTTCCCATTAATTTCAGTTTGAGTATATTAATCGCTCTTATTGGTGAACAATTGAGTAGCCAAACTATATGTGGCAATCATTCATTCATTCATTCTGTATCTGCACTTTCTGCACCTGTGCAGAGCTGCTGAGAATGAATGAATGAAATGAATGAAAATCCCATAATAAAAGCTGCTCATGATACAAAATGTGTTGGTTTGTCCAAATCTAAAAGGATTAAACAGTAGCATTTGTCATGTGCAGCTGATCTTAATTTCTTTCTTACTTGACACATGTCTGGCAACAATGGTGGAGAAATTTTATGAAAAACAAACTGATATGTCATCAGTGTCAATGTCTCACACACGCTCTGTGAGACTCAGCAGCAAGCAAATAATCACTGCTACGCAGCTCACAGCGACAATAAACGGGTGGGTGCTGGATTATTGTTGGGAAAATTAAAACTACACAAATGTTGCAGCATTTGGTTCTGAATTTGATACAACTCATGCCTCCATATGTAGTATTCTCCATAGCAACTGCCGCTGAGGTTCATGGGTATCATTGCACCATCTGCCAAACCAACTTGATGAAAGAATTGATCAGAAATAAGGTCTACGTGCTGACGTTATTACCTAATCATTTACATTTGTCTCTGTTACCCTGGAGTCTCCAGATTTTCTGTGATGAAGAACACTGAAGTTATTGCTCAAAGAATAAAATAAAAACCTTTATAGTTTGCGTTTACAATGCAAAAAAACCCCACTTCCTGATCCTGCAGCCCCACCTACCACTCTATTATCCATAACGAGTGCTTGTAAATCACGAGAGCAGGGCCAATCTATAAAACTGTTAATGAGTTTCTCTGAGCAGGTTTTATTCTGATGGAGGATCAGAGTTCAGTCCGATCTGTATCTGCCTCATCTGTCTAATTAGCTTCAGTTTCTGACGCTGATAAAAGTTATGAGAGTGCTAATGAAACCTATTGAAGAATGGCAGCTTAGCACTTTCTACACTGTACATCACTCACCTGCCTTATCAGCAACTTACTCGTCAACACACTCACACACACGCACACACACACTGCTGCTTCCTTGTAGGTCATATTACTTTCTTTTTTCTTATGTTTATATTGATTTTCTTGATTGATTTTCTGCTTTGTGTAACCTTCTCTTTTTCATTCAACATCGTTTCTGTGTTAGTCTAGAACGGAACTGGGAGATGTTACAGACCTGTGGTGTCACACGGAAAAGCTATATTTTGAAAAAAAGAGGTCAAAATGTAATCACTTAAACTGTGTTTTTTCAAATGAATTCAATTTATTCAGTTTTCTATTTTTTCTCATTTATTTCTCCTAAACATCTTTACATCTATAAATAATCTTTTGTCTGCAAAGACAGTGACATTTGAATGTTCAGCTAATGTTACAAAGTTGTTATGGTTGTATATCAGTTTATTTATATTTGTATGATGAATAATGTTCAATGAAAAAGAAAGAAGTCAAACCAGCTCTTCTGCTCATAAGTAGTTGTCGTGTTGTCATTTGGATTCATTGGCCTGTGATCAACATTCTTCAATCTATACATTCCCAATCGAAATACCAAAAAACCCGTTATGAAAACATGTAAAAGATATTACAGTCAGTTTAATAGATGGCTCATATGTTGTGTTTATTTGAAGAGGGAGCGGATCAGAGAAGTCTGGCCGGAAATCAATGTGGAATGGATGGAAGTATTAATACATTTCTAATCATTTTCTTCATGTATTTACATGACGTGTCAATCTATCCATGCAACAATCCATCAATTATCCTCTCTTTAATCCATGTTGATATTCTTCACACCTGCCTAAAATGTGTTGGCCTGTATAGAGTTTTTTGGGGCGTGTCCTTTTTGTAAATCACCAGCTGACTTGCACACACTCAGTTAGAGATCAGGAGAGATTGATGGGGTACGAACAAACAAGTGTCATACTCATGTTTCATGAATTAGACGTGGACCTTTCACATTTATGCTTTCTGTGGAAAATGTGGGAAGATTTGACCCAAATCTGCTGTGGGATTGAATGCCTTTGAGCCTCATCTGTGGGGTTACATCCCTGGCTGTTTGTAGGTCACATTTACTTTGCTGTTTGTTCACATACAATACCTTTTCAATGTGACCTAGCAACTCATTTATTTTGACAATCAAGTGGTTTTATATATATATATATATATATATATATATATATAAACTGTATATATACTGTATATATATTTTTTTGTAGATCCTTCCATCTTTTCATATATCTGCTTTTCCTGCTTTGTGGTTATTTGGGTAAATCTAGAGTTTGAAATAATGAATAAATCGATGAAATATAAATTGTGTGAATGATTATATTAAAGATGAGAGTTGTTTATCTTACTCTCAGGTGAAGTTAGTACACATTTTGCCAAAACAATTCAATTGTATCGTAAATGAAAAATGATAATCCACTGCCCTTTGGACAGACATCACATAGTTTTTATTTTTGGCCTGGTGACATTTGTTTAAGGTGATCATACTCACATACACACAAGCATTGCAGGCAGATTATAATCTGATACCCTCATTCATCAGAGAGACTTTTCCAGACAGGGAAACCCAACTGTTCAAATTATGCACAGGGAAAATGTCAGCTGTCACAGCAACAGGGTAAACATTTACAGGTTTGAGAGTTCCTTAAGGTGGACCCAGTGTCCCTGGCCTAAACTCCAACTGTTTGTCTGTGTTGGTATTACATAATTTTACAAAACAAGCCTATAAAAATTGTTTTTCTTACAATAAATTAAAATATATATCCATATAGAATTTACTTTGTACAACTTTTTGCTTAATTTGATTCCCATATTATAGTATTCTATTTGAAATATATATACAATATATACAGTATATAAAACTGCTTCATTTTCAATATGTAGGATTGATTTTGTAAAAAATCTTGATACTGATCATGCTGTAATTACATTAATTATACCTGCAATTACATTCAAATTAATTCATACTTAGGCCAGTAATTTGGCTTTTTTATGCATAAATTTAACTTAAATAAAATATACAATGTGTAATTGAAAACACTGATAATATGAGTTGTAGAAGATCTCCGATGAGCTACGACAATAATTCGTAGACATAGTTACCATTGTGAGTACATTTACCTAGAAGTACTTTGTTCGTTACTTTTTTACTTTTCCTTCTTATTTCAGAAGGAAATATTGTACTTGCTACATTTATCTGACAGCTGTGGTTGTTCCAGCTGTGCACCACAGCTGCTACATCTCAACCCTCCAGTGTGTGTGTGTATTTGTGTGTGGGAGAATATCCGATGGTGTTTTAGATGTCAGTAAATGTGTGTATTCAGTCGTGTGTGTGTGTGTGTGTCTCCGTGTGTGTGTACATTTGTGCGTGTGTGTGTCTGATCAGATAGCACAGCATAATTTCTCACAGATGACATTATGGGAACTGGGTTATCCTAAGACCTGGTGATATACATTTCTTTACATTTACACTTTAAAATGATGTTCTATAGATTTTTCAGGTCCGTTATGTCTGAGCATTTACATTGTTTTTAACCAACCTTGAATAGAACGGAGTAATGATGGTAACTACCTGTAACAATCAATTTTCTTGAAATACTATTTATTCCTTGCAACACCCTGAGGGTAAACCAATTGCTCTCAGCTACTTCACATTATGGGGCCACCTTACACAAACAAACACAAACACAAACTGATGATGTGACTGACACCATGATGTTTGCTACCGTACCACCCATGGGACAAACCAGAGTTTAGCACCACTACTTGTAATGTTGGAAAGACGGCTAAATCAACAGTATACTGTTTGTACCAACACTTTTTTAATTTGTGGAGTGCAAATGAAAATCTTCCAAGGTTCATGACTAAAGATTTAGGTTTTAGTTTTTTCTCTTGATGTACTTGTGTTTACTGTTTTTTTGCGCTCGGTTTAAAGAAAAGGAAAGAGTAAGAGCAGAGGTGGAAAAAACAAATGTGAGTCAATGTCTGGTTTGATCTTTGGAGTCACTGAGATGACGGCTCGGTGTGAGAGGTGGTCATACCAAATATAAACACACGTACACGCGCGCACACACACACACACCTGCACACAAATTTGCACATACAAACACATTGACACACATGCACAAGAACAGGCGATCACATCTGTTCTCTCTGTTTTCACACACACACACACACACACACACACACACGCAGAGTCCTCCACACTTGAAAATGAGCTGCACCTGCAGCATAACAAAGGTGGGGGCTGTGTGGGGTGTGTGAAAGAGAGGGTGGTGGGGGGGAGTGGTGGTATTTCCAAAGATACGGGAAGGGAAAAAAATGGGAAAGGAAAAGAGAAAATCAGAGGAAGGGGTAAATACGTTGATAGATAGATAGATAGATAGATAGATAGATAGATAGATAGATAGATAGATAGATAGATAGATAGATAGACTCCGCTGTGTGTATGAGAGGGGTATTTATACTTTATCTGTTAAAAGTCAATGTCTGTGGGACTATGGAAAAAATATTAAATGCCTAATTAAAATAAGAGCCAGACAGACAGCTGATTGGCTGGGACAGACAGATGGTGGCAGACAGGGATTGGTCGTCCCTGTGGGCTTGTCGACCCTCCATCAATTCCACACAGACCATTATTCACCCATAATCCACCACTACTGACAGGGTTTGGCTGCTCTGTATGTGTGTGTGTGTGTGTGTGTGTGTCTGTGTGTGTGTATGTGTGTGTGAGACCATAAAGTATAAATAAGGTCATCCTGCCAGTCGAGCTACTTATCCAATCTGCTGTACAGCGAATAAGAAGGTCAAAGGCCACGCCGATAAAAGACACAGTCAGAAAGAGCTTCACGTCTGTTAATGAAATTAATTTGACTTAAATCTGTACACTTAATATTATTCAAATGTAATGCATTTAGGCTAAATCTGCAATCTGGAGCTCACAGTGAGTCACCACTGTTAAGGATTAAAGGATTGGCTTGTATTACACTGATTATGATGTCATAATTAAGATTGCAGGGTTATTGTGAGCTCATAATCAGGTTGGAAGCTGAGGACGTCATTTTGTTTGTTTGGTTACAAAATTTCACTCTTTAAAGTAAGAAAAATGAAAGACAAGAAAGCACCTGGCTTCTAATTTTGAACTTCTCCCTCAAAACGGGAAACATGACACTTTTGAGAAACCCTAAAACTTTGTGTCTCGTCTGGTACTTTCTATGATGGACTAATTATTGTCGTCGTTCTTCCCTCGTGCTCTCGCTGGTGGCTGCCAAATGGAATTAAAAAACAATTATTGATAAATGTAGAGTTGCCATAGTTGTGTGTGTGCGCGCCGCACGTGTGTGTGTCTTGAGCTGAGCATATACCAGAGCTCTACATCTGCCATGCACATGCCGTGACAACAAGTCAGCTGTGTGCTGCAGCATCCTGTGCATTCAATACACACAACTGTATTGCTGTGTGTGTGCGAGCATGTGTGTGTGTGCCCAAATATTTTTAACAGTAGATCTGTATGTACTTTGAATATCTACATGTTTAGCAGCAAACATGCACGTGCACATGAAAAAAAATGTGCCCATGTATGTTCATATGCACAGATGTGTGTATGCTGTGCTATTTTTGCCTGTGTTCGTGCTGTGTTTATATATTGGGAGGTGTGACAGAATGACAAGTGGACAGATGGCGCTGATGAGCATACATATGAATTTCAAATCAAACTTACATGCAACACCTTACAATTTTAACATATATATGAAAGCTGAAAGTGACATTTAATAAACAAACTACCACTGCATCAGCTGAATACAATAGAAAAGAATCAGATTGGAATGTATGACCAATCATGATGAAGAAATTGAATTGTGAACAGTAAAGCACAGATAGATATATACAAATGCACAAAACAACACATAAATACAGACACAACACACACACAGACTTAGATATCCCACATTGACCAAAATACTGACCAAATTCACACAAACACATTATAATATACACAGGCACAGTAAACACAGTGACAATCCAAACAAAGGCAGGCAGTCACAAACACGAACATAAACAAATACATTTTTAAATGTGTTCACGCAAATACATGCAAATACACACACACTCACAGTAAATCATTACTAATAACAATAATAACAGCTTCCCTTAGAATCCCTCCACTGATGCTTATCTGTGAGAATAAGGCTATTTATAGACCTGATGCATGGATGTGTGTGTGTGTGTGTGTGTGTGTGCACGTATATGATACATATAGGTTATGTTTGTGTTTGAGGGGGTGGTAGGAGCAGAGTTGTTTGCAAGAAAATAGTTTTGTAATTACATCTGCGAGGGGGGAAACTCGTTATCTGCGTTAGCAAGTGGCCGACGGCGAAGCCTTTGAAATATGGGCCCCGTTTGCTATGGCGACGCCAAAATACTGGTAATAATACTGATAAACAAGGCCAGTGTAATTGCATCCATTTGCATTTTTAAATAATGCTGCTGAAAAATAAATGCGTTTGTTGAAGTGGCTGTTAGGTGGAAATAGCAGGAGATACACAGAAACTTTTATTTTTTATAAAAATAATTGTTATTACTTTGGAGAACCAGTAGTATGCAGCTGTCCTTCAAACCAGTTAAGTCATAGTTAAGTATTGTTCCAGTATTAATTGCTTTTACCTTTCCTTTCCACCTTCCACCATGCCTCTCTTCAAATCGCTGAACTCTTAAGTTTTTTGCCTTGAAAAGTTAAGGTCTAGGAAATTCCAGTCATCCAGAAGCTGATCATAATAATGACATAACACTAACAACAATAATTTAAACCAAGGGCTAATTAAAGTTTCCCCAAGTATGTTTTATGTAGTTTCTTTTTTGTTATTATCATTTAATAATTATAGTTATTATTTATATTTATTATTATTAATATGGCCAATCTAATATAGCTTTAGAGTCTGCCACCTTTGATCGGTTGTTTGAGGTGTTTTTGATGAGCCACGTGGTGTGGGGGGGTGTTTGTTTGGTTTGTTGCTCTGTGATTGGTTGATTACCCCTCAGGTCCGTTCACCTGTGTTGTAATTGGATGGGGGGCGGGACAAGCGAACGAGAGCGGAGTGACAAAGGAACCGAGGGAGACGCAGGCGTGAGGAAAAATAACTGAAAGACTTGTAATACAAGTTTTTTTTTTAACTACAAAGTACAGTGTGTTTGTCAGTTGTGTTGTTCTAAAACACAGAACATTGGACTGTAAGCCATTGAGAACGGAAGCGTATGCGAGGACTTTTTCGTAAGTTAGCTAGTATAGCTAGCTGCTCATGACGGAGAGACGTCTTCCCCTGTCGGTCAGTCATCGGCACGCCAAGTGCCGGTTCACGAGGGAGAGGCACGCCAGGTTCCCACGGAGAAGGAGAGAGAGACCGCTAGCAATCGCCATAATCACGCCATTCTACGTAGGAGGATAGTACACCGCCATTGTGAGTACTCTGATTCCTTTTGCTTCCTTGGTTAGAGTAAAAGGGCCTCAACAGTTTTTGGCCACCACGCTGCCATCATGGATCAGGCCTGCAGCGAGGGGTGTGTCTTAACGGTAATAGGGCAGCTGGCCGTAGGGCGTGAGTGTGAACCCACCAGGTTATTTAATGTAAAGTTACTTAGTCATTGTGATCTATATTATTATTTCTATTTTGGCTAAAGCTGTTAACCAAAAAAATGATTGAAAAGTAAAATAATTACATACACTATTTGTCCATATTTATTGTAGTGATAATACGACTTTGGTTATTCTGCGTGAGACGAACCTAGACTAATTTAATTTGTAATCTGTGGTTAAGTTAAGTAAGTTTTAACATTTCATTCATCTTGACGGTTCTAGTTTTGGTGTGTTGATGTTTGTTTAATAAATGTTGAGTTATTTGGGGAGACATAATTGTCTGGTTATGTCTGTAGACTGTAAAATATCCACCAGTAATGCTATACAAACGTAAGAGGAAACATATTAGTTATTGACATTAAGGTATTAAGGCTAATTAACATCAGAGAATTAAAGTTGATGAACCAAGGGCCGTATCTATTGGAAAAAAGAGATAGAGAAAGAGCCACATTTACACAGTACCTATATTTGTAATTTATAGTTTGTTGTCTGTGACGTCAGTGTCAATGACCTTTTTTTTTTAAATTGGCAGCAGTGTCGCAGCCAGCAAGTTACTGCTGTTGGATTGTGCGATAAAGCTACATTGCAATTTTATATTACAGAAATATATTATTATATAATAGCAATTGATAAACTGGAGAGCTGTCCAGAGAGTGACCTGCCCCTGATCCAGTGCAGGCTGGAGCAATGGCCGACCACCTGTGACCTTGAACACAATAAAGGCCTTATTAACCCTAAAAAGACAGACAGTAAGAGTGACCTATGAAAAAGAACAGGTCAGGTAACACATCCACAACCAAAAACACACAGCAAAGTCCAAAATATGTTAATTTTCTGCCACATAAGGCTAATGGTGAGTGCCAAATTGTTCTGAGTTACCTGTTACCGGAGGGGGGCAGAAAAGAGTTGGCAGTGGCTGTAGTTGAAATGAAGGAAAAGAAAACAGAAAAGGAGATGATCTATTTCTCCCCAAACTGACAGCAGGAAAGATGAGGAATTTGCACATGGAGAGAGATTTAAAGAGCCATCTTCTTGGACTAATACTTAAACTGCTTCTATTTCAAGCGACCAGCTACACTTTCAGCCAAGCTACTCCTGGCTGCAAAGTTAGCTACAATGTAGCTACTTCATGAGGCGATATTAACTGTGTGTGTTCAGCGTATATGTGTGTGTGTGTATTTTGAATGAAGTTCAGCAATAACAGTGTCCAACATTGACAGGATGTCTTAATCTTGTCTTAATTGATATCTTAATCTTTGTTTCTCTGCTTCTCCTTTCTCTTTAAATTCCTTCTCACTTTTTCATTTCTGCCTTTTTTACTCTCTCACTCCGGTACTACGTGTACTGACGTGTATATGTGTGTGTGATGGGGGTGGGGGGTGTTAAGGTTGGTTTAATTAATACTCCAGCCTCTCCCTGCTCAGCTCCCCTCTCTAGCTCCGGACATTAATCAGAGGTATTTTCGAGTGAAGCAAGCCGGCGCAGGTGCAGATCGGCGGGGCACAGAGAGAAAGTCAGATGATGTATGGAAATACAAGGCAGACCCTGATCCGGCCGGCCAATCATCATCCATCACCAAGCGGTCGCTGGGTGGAATAAACTGTTCCCACCAATTGAAAGGAGGGATGTAACAGATTTACATCTGGCTTTGTCAGGACAAACAAGGTGGAAGGTTTGTAAGTTAAATTCAGGAGGTAAAGTTCCTCAGGGATCATTTGGAAAGGAAGAGAAAAAAAACAATCCTTTATTTTTTAAATATATGCATGACAATATTCAAAACAATGGAGACCTGAAATAAGAGAAAGAATACAGCACACTAAAAAAAATACAAATAAAGGCAGATACAGGTACTGATTTGTGTGTATCTATTATGCTGATGTGTGCAAAATATAGAATTATAAACCGTTTTTGGTGACATTTGATCACACTCAAGTCACACAAAATTTTTCATCGTTAAATCCCATGGAACCAAAGATTTAAGATGAATCCATAGGGAAAAAAATAATTTC
>OMNV01014153.1:12900-50170 GCA_900303265.1 Brotula barbata
ATAATTTCTGATTATGGTCGTCCGTTAATTCATTATAGCTCTAGTGAATCTATGACAAATAAAAATATCAAATGAAATTAAGCAGAAGTTACAAAAACAAGATGATCAGCATTGGCCTTTTCTGGCTTCTTTTTCCACCCAAAATGTCACTTACACAACTGAAACAGCAAGCAGCTCCTTGTTTGGTTGACAAAATCCCAAGGACTTCATGTGATGTTTTGATTATTGATTTCACATGTTCGTCATCCACAGAGGTTATGTGTGCAGTGGGTGCACAATAACACAGGATTACTGGAAAGAGTGTTGTGATTTGAGTGAACATGTGATTTGGGTAATTCTTAAATTACAAAATCTGACCTTGGAATTCATCATTTCAATTTTGCACAAAGGTGTTTGTCATTTTCATTCACCCTGCTCTCCCACAGATCACATGAAAGAATGAAGAAATTTATGTTCACATTACACCTTAGGATAAATTAGGCAAATATTACATCTAAAGTACTTATTACTACAACATATTACTACATTAATTACTACAACATTACTAAGTGCCATAAAAGATGATGATGGTTATCATTACATGAACAATGACGTTGTAATTACAATCAGCAGGCTTTAGATAACAGTAATAGTAACTGCCATACCAATAATGTCAGTGTCTGATTAATTATGACAATGTTATTAAAGCCAAATGAATGCACACATTTAAATCTCTCAGTCTCTCGTGTGTGTATATATTCATATATGAAATTCTCTCTCTGTCTTTCACACACGCACACACACAGACATACAGAAATGCAAAGAGGCTGTTACAACTCTATGGGGTGTAGTAATCCATCCATCCACCCATTTTCTAAACCACTTAATCTTGGTCAGGTTCGCGCAGGCAACAGGGCCAACAGAGCAGCCCAGATGTCCTGTTCCCCAGCAAATTCCTCTAGACTTTCCTGGGGCTTTCCTCAGCTTTCCCAGGCCAGCCGTGTAATGCAATAATGCCTATATTTATAGGCCAAATCACTAGCCTTAATTCTATATACTAAAAGCCGTTCACTTCTGTCTGCACCCCACTCGTCACCTGTACCTTGTGTGTGGCGACCCCATGTGATGGTCCATCGTCTTTTTGGGCTGGACGAAGCCAGGTTGTGTGGGCCTCCCTGCCACCAGGCTTGCCTGTGAACACTGCTCCCATCTTGACTCAAAAAGTGATTCCTAAACTTGGCCTTTATGTCCACCATACCATAGGCGTGGTCATGTTTGTCAGATTTCTCACCCCCGACCTGTTTGTCAGGCCACAATCCAGGAAGGGGGGGTGCAATAGGAAGAGGGGTTTTACTGTTAATTGTAAAGTGCATTAGTCTCTGATAAACCAGAATAAACAGACTGATTGACAAGTAACATTAAAAATGTGTGTGTGTCAGGTCACACCTGGTGCCTCCATTAGGCATCCACACAGACACACACAGAAGGAGAAAGATTGAGAGCGAAACAATCATTGCAGTGGACATATTGAATTTTATCTAAGAGACATCAAATCACACATACACATGTACATGCACACGAACAGACACACATACTGTAGGTAATCTCCCCATTTTAGTGTTATCGTTGTTAATTCAGAGCTGAAAGGTGAGAGGTTGTATTTTGGTTGGTAACTGTATTTTGAATTTGATCATTTTTTGATGTTTGTGCATTTAACTCTGAATCTTATTGGATTTTATCTATTTTAGATAATATTCAATATGTCTGTCACCACCTCTTTATCATTGCTTTGAGTTTCTCTCTCCTGTGTGTTGTTGTGTGTTTGGATGTGTTGCATCAAGTTTAATTATAGTTTGGAAGGTAATTAATGACTTGATTTAATAATTAATGAAGTTGCAAGTGAGCGCAAAACAGGAAGAAGTACGAATCAAGAAATTATTTGACAGTATGCACAGCATAGTATGGACTGCAAATTCATTTTCAAATCAGATCAGAGAATGTTTTTTCAACAGTTCGCTCAAGTAATGTTGTCAGACAAGGTTATATATAAAATAATCAATTTTAGACATTAATCATCTCTCTGTATAATAGTCACAAACTCCGAGGCAAGCAACACTGAGAGATCTTTGCATGTGTTGATTTTGGTTATGGGTAAATAGATGTGATTTTCACTGCAATATCTCAGGTTGCAGCTGTGATGCCCTTACCAATATTTCCTTAAATCTCAAAACTTTACACCATGGTGTTTGTATAGTTGTTAGGTTTGTGGGTTTATTGCAAGGAGAACTTTTCTGATGGAAAAAAAAAGACCTGGCAACTCAGTCTGTCCGTGATACAAGCAGGTTTGCAATTAAAAAATATTTAAGAATTGAAAATATTGTTTAGAAAGAACATCAGGCAGCTGTTTTTATATTTGAATTTCAGCTGCGGTGGTGTTAAGTGGTTCAAACTTTTAGTCATTGTAACATCACGTTCATAATGACAATGGTACAGACCTAAAAAATCCAGTATTGAAAGACTGCAAGTCTTCTGGAAACAAGTGTCAATATCTTGAAACAAGAGAGTGTGGCAGATGAAGGCATTAGAGTACAGAACAAAATTATGTCAGCATTGAAGAAATAATTACTTTGTTTGTGTGTACGTGTGTACCAGTCTGTACTGTATGCCCAATATATACTGAAGGAGCCTGACTAAGCGTGTGTGTACCTGTTTATTTGTGTCCTTGTGTGGGCATGTGTCATTAAAGTGAATAAGCTAATGCTCTGATATTAAATTTGGGGGGAGGTTATCCCACTAAGGTTGTTTCAACATGGCTGCTAATCTATCTGCCAGCTATCCTTTTCATTTAATTACAATTTACCGTGTTAATATTTCATTAAAGCATTAGATAGTAAGAATGTGTGTTTTAATCAGACCACAGAGTGTAGCGCTTCATCCATCCAGCCGCTGTCTGCTCATCCCTCTATTCTCCAGAGAATCCCTCATCCTTTCATCCCTTGTTCTGACAGAAGGCACACACACACACACAAAGACCCACACATACAGTATTCACACAAAAGTCATCAAGTAAATGCCCCAAAATAAATGTTAATGTGACGTTCTCTTATACGTGCACTCACCACTCACTAATCTACACACACGCACACACAACGCACACACCCACTTGCACACACATACACACTGTTGTGCTAGCGCACACATTCTCTCCACAGGCCAGAGCAGATGTCTTTTGTCAATGTGAACGAGCGTCAAACAACCAGCCTGTCAAATTTTCATATTTAACTATTCATGTCATTCTAATTTATGGAGTTATAGTAATAGTGGTGGAAAACAGACACACAAGCACACACACACACAGTCAAATACTAATCATGAAGCAGGAAAGTTTTGTTACAGGACACCTAAGTATTTGCATTTTGTTGTGACCTTAGTTGCAATTTATTATCTGTAATAACGTGACCAAAATTAATGTAAAAATGATCCATGTCTCTTTTTTTAACTCTCAGGGTGAGTTTCAGGTTACTGTAAATAGTTTTTTTTCATTACATAAAGTACATTATTTAGTTTATTTAAGTTAAGTTTTAGTAGCTACAGTTTATTTTAGTTTGTTGAGCTAAAATGCATTGTTTGATTTATTCATCATTTACAGTATACATTTTTGTTCCAAGAATTATAGCTTCTGAGCACAATTTGCATGTGGAGAAGAAAGGATCAATTTGTAGTTTGTTTGTATTCTGAGATTCCCAGCCTCATATTTCGGTGTTGAACAGGCTGTGTCACAGGGCTGTGGCTTCTCAACTTGCTGCAGCCAAGCCCACAGTCCAAAACTCAACCAAGTTGAGGAAAAGAACGTCTTTGTCTTTTGGAAAAAATCACAGACAAAAAACATTGCTGGTGTTTGAACTGGTTAAGAGGGGACACAGTGAGAACCTTTTACCTGTTTTTTTATAGAGTTTGCAGCGTCACAGAATAGTGCACAAAACCTAAGTGTTGTGAAGTAATAGGGAAGATCAAGAAGGAAAAGATTTGGACTAAGGGAGTTCCAGTCCATATTTGGCCCAGATGTTCCTATCCCAGCCACCTGGTAATGCCTGGTTCTGTGTACTCTGTCCCAGCTTGAATTGTACACCCTGCTACTATGTGCTGGACTGTCTGTGGAGCATCTTTGCACCTTGGGTTCTGTCCGCTGTGGTAGATGCTGGCCTCAATGAATCTGGCCTTTAGTGAATTGTTGTCTTGTTCCCTCCTGGCAGACAGATTGTCGACATCATAAATAGAAAGTGGGTGATAGTTGGACCATTCCTGAACTTGTAGCCATATGCATTCTTTGAGTGGCAATGATCTGATTGAGGGTGTTCAGGACTTTGCAGAACAGCCACAGAGACAGTGCATCACCTCGGTATATGCTGCACTTGTTACTTGTGTGATGGGCTTGGAGTTGGTTTCTAATGTTGTTTTACCTCTGAGGAGGGCTATCAGTGTCCTGTTGGCCTTGTATGTTGTGCCAAGCACTCCTGGAGCCACGTGTGGGGTATAGTGTCGCGTTCTTGATCTTGGGGCTTGTGCGCTTGTTTCCTTGCAGCTAGGAGTGCACTTTTGATGGTTCTTTGGTGAACAGGCCATTTATTCTCTTGGCCTCTGCTTCTCGGGTGGATCTCTTCAAGAGCTGTGAGTCTCTGTTTGACAGGGCCAAGACTTAGGGACACATTGCTGTACTTCTTCTGCCAGGACCTGTCTTGTCTTTCATAACTCCCCTCTGCACCTCTGTTAGCTGGCTAACACCTGTGTAGGCTGCCTCAATCTTGGACTCTAGCCTTCTCTGCCATGGAGGGTACTCTTGTACTCTAGCATCTCCAGGATTATTGTTGCAGTGGTGTATACGATCTCATTGGTCCCTGTGATGGTGGTAGTGGGGATGGCGAGCAAGGCTGTATTCACAGCTGCAAGCATCTATTCCAATGGCACTCTGTCAGTGAGATGTGAGAGTTGAGTCCGAGGGTTGACTGTCTTAAAACATTAACCATGACTCTCATCTTCAGCTCAGTAGATCCTGCTGTCATGATAGGAGAGGTCTGGCATGAGAGGCAGCTCCTCACATCCCAGCTCCTGATTCACACGGCCATTCTGTTGGAGCCACTTAATCTCCAGCTGTGACAATAGCTTCCCTCTATTGATCTTTGAGCATTGTACTACCAGGTGGTTCTTGGTCACTGTTGATGTTGGCCTTCTGCTCATCCATAGCTCCCTCATGTGGTTCACGTAGCCCCTGTCTTTTGGCCCGCTCCTATAGTAGCATTCCGTCAATTCCATGGTACTCTGTGCTCATGAATGTCTTGTTCCAGTAGCCCACCTGTCATCAGGTTGTCCTGGTCCCCCTACACCTCATGTGGACATTGTTAATCCAGGCATATATATATATATATATATATATATATATGTACAGTATATATATCCATGTAATTGATTAATAGAGCCCACATTGGGTTCCTGTTGCACACCATGCCGTTTGGTACCATCGCTGAGAGGGAATCTGTCTCTGAATAGCCTCTCCCAGAGTTTCTTTCTTCTATACTTCATATTAAGGTTTTTTGGGAAGTTTTTCCCTGTCCTCATCAAGAGCTTTGGGCTAGCTGGGAACTGTTGTCATTATGTGGACCTGTGAAGCCCTTGAAGACATCGTATGTGATGCTGGGTGATACAAATAAATTTGACTTGACTTGAATTGCTTTGCTTTTCTTTCATGAAGTTCATCAAGTCTTGAGAGGCAAACTGCTTATCTTTAGTGACAATTAGCATGACATCAGTTTGTTGCCAGTAGTTTAATGTAACTCGTCTATGTTTATTCAGATATAGTTTACATTTATGTGCAATAGATTGAATGAAAATAGGATAGCTTTAATGAACAACAGAGAGCGCCTTGTATTTGTTACACTGGACCCCAATTATTTACTATTACACTTTTGTGACTAAACTGCTTAGCAGCTCTCGTTTAACTAATTATCTAAACATAATAAATAAAGTTTTTCATTAAATATTTAAATCATCAAGACCTCAAGCTGTTTGAAGACTCATCAGAAATTTTGTAGTTTTCTCATAACTGTTAACACAAATATGCTATGTGTGTGTGCACACAGCAGATGGTTGGTTTAAAGGAGAGGGAAAGAGGTGATTTGAGTTTTTAAAAGTTTAAAGTAAGAATTTTTCCACCTGCAGTGCTATGAGATGTATATCTAATTGTAGGTGTGTGTGCGTGTCTGGCACACACAGACTTTGTAAAAAGGTCTCTTTTTTTCTGTCTCCATGCACTTTATATAAAAGCTGTGTGTGTGTGTCAGGAGTAATATTTGAAGCTTTGATACACAGATGGTGGTGCTGTCTACACCTGCCCTCGATTGGGATATGTGTGTGTGTGTGTGTCTTAGACACCCAAAAGAGACATGTCAGCATTCCTTTCTGAATCGTCTCTCTCATCCATTAATCTCTCTCTCATTCTGTCATTCCTCTCTCTCTCTCCCTCCCTCCTCTTTTTTATGCTGAGAAGGGTCTGGCTGCAGACCTCCGCTGTGGGGCTCAAAGCAATCTGGAACTCTTACCTGCTCCCAGCCTCTCTTCTTTTTCCCATCCCTCTCGCTCTTTTTCTCCCTTTGATCAATGCAATAATTTTTATTTCTTTAAAAAACGTGATGCAAAATCATATTGTTGTTAGCACAATGTAAATGCTGTCATCAAATCATGCACACTAAATATAACAAGCTTATTTATGACACGTAGGAAAGCAAAAGATATTCAAATGCTAATTATTTTTACATTCTTGTAAGAATGAAAACAGTAATAAAGTATAAGTTAAAAACTAAAATGCTAATGTGACTTTCAGATTAATATCACAATAGAGTGGTACATATGCTGCGTGTGTGTAACAATGGAGTAAACAAAGAATATGTATGCATGTGAGAGCCTTAGGAGGGATAATTGAAGCTGAACTTAATCTGCCTTTTTTTAGGCCCTAGGTGTGTTTGTTTGATTGTCAACAAATCAAATATATACATATTTATGTGTATATATTGCTTGTAATCTTGCTGTAGATACCACAGCTCTTTGGCTGTTACTTTTGTTACTTTTCCACCTGCTAAAGTAACTCTGATGACTGACTCTGCTGCTGCCACTTTCATTACTGCAGTCACTGACTCTGATTCACATTTTCTCAGTGAAATACGCATCTTTGTAGTTTCCTTCTAGTTTTTTCCTGTTCCAGTGAGTAATTACAGTAAGAGGTAATAGGCGGTGATTACTGCAGACTGCTTAGTGCTGCATTAGTTATTAACCTTTCAACTATTAGCCCTGTTTAAACAAACTAACACACAGCCCAGTGCTAATGTAGCCTGCTGTGTTTGTAAAGCAGACTGCATAATTGGCTTTTTGGCAGGAGAGTGGTCACTCTCTCACTCACACTCACATACACACACCTCGCTCTTGCTGATGGAAAGAGTGAGGAAGGCGAAAGAGGTGACTGTGTATGTACATGTGTGAAAAAAAAGAAAACATGAAAAGGTGTCAAGGAAAATGTGTGTGACAAACACGAGCACAGAACATGTACAGTATATGAGCAATGTGTGCGTGTGTGTGTGCATTAATGATTGAGAGCAAGAGAGAGAGAGACACCTTTAAATTAGATAGCAACATGAAATTTGGATTCACCCCAACTCCCAAAGTGCAACCTTTGAAATGTTGGCTGTGTAAAAGCAGCATCATCATTGAGAATGTATTAGAAATGGAAAAAATAGTTTAAAAAGTCCTCCAAAATACATTTCCAGAATTGAGTGTGCCGTGAGATTAATCTATTCCTGGTTTCTCCGCTGACCTGGTTTTAAGTCAGATGATGTGATAACATGTCGTCGACGTGGACTTCCACTCGGTGCTCTGCTTTCTTCACACAGTCCAGACACATGCAGTTTAATTGAAATGGAATCTTAAGATTACACAAAGAAGTTATTGACTTTCTCTCTCGTTCACTCGCACGCTCTGTGTGTGTTACGCCAGACAAACATAAACAAACTTTTGCTCAGAGCCAAAATTACAAGAAATTTATCTTACAGCCGTGAGATAGTCATGGGAAGTTGTTGTTATGAGAAAACATGCACAAAAAATCAAATTGTCCACATGTTCATCAGTTGTTGTAGTTCAAACTGTGAGAACCTTTTCACAATAGTAGATGATGACAGATTGTGTATAATAGAACATGGTAAAAATGGAGACTATTTATGGTGCACCAGAGAAAAACATTTTTCACTTTATGAACAAGAAATGGACCCTTTGAACACTTGTCCACAGCAGTAAAATTCACCATCAAGCTGACTTTGTTGTGACGTTTTTCCAGCACCGTCTACAAGAACCTAACTCCCATCTAGCGCTCAGATTGTTAAGGGCGTTTCTTACCGAGCTCTTGTCAGTGTTGAAGTTCGTTAGTGTTGAAGCTCAATAGTGTTAATTGGTATGATTCTATTAATAAATGACTTGGAGAGAAAAGAGGGTGGCTGAGGAAGACACCGTGTCAGACTGACAGCTACAAGTACTTGTTTTGATGTGAAGAGATTCCAAACGTTCAAAAAATGCAAAGCAACTGTCTCGCTGTTTGATATCCAAGAGGAATAATCAAGAGTATCTCTTTCCTGATTTTATCACATGCTCTGCATTTCTTTTCTTTTTTTATAAATCATGCAACATGCTTAATCTGGATATTTTTAACCACACATTTCTGGAGGGAAATTTTCCTGCAACCCAATTTTTCTTGTTTAAGTTAACTAATTTTGGCAGTCAGCAGGAGACCTGGAGTACTAATCTGGAACAGCCACCATGAAGACTCTTCAGCAAAAAAGATGACTGTAAACAAAAGTGGAAAAAAAAGAAAGAAAAGTATTTGTATCATTGTATCATAACTTTACTCAAAATTTCCATCCTTTTCCAGGTAAGGTGCACTTGCCACTCTGCCTAAGGCTTTATGGAGCTACGTATCTACACAGGGATACGCCTGCTTTCATGCTGTGAGGGAGGACCTGAACCTTTGGGTGAGAACATTAACTACCCCCTACCTATTCCTTTTAAGTGTTACGTGCTACTGTGTCCCTCCATGAACAGTTTGGGATGTTGTCCTCATGTGAAGGGACCGACTTTCAGTTGTGTCTGTTCATAATTATTCATTAATTAGAGATTTTTTTAAAAATCTATTCATCAAAATTCCACCATTGATTCTATGAGTTTAACTAACTTCCTGAAGTCGAGAGACATTTAACATTTTCTAACGATATCATACCATATCATTGAATTTTTTTTGACCCGATTTTATTTAGATTCATTTTTATCTTCTAGAAATTGCAAAGTGGTGTCCATAGCTTCCTAGGCTTACTCAAACAGCAGCCAGTTGTTTTCTTTGTCTATAGATTTGAGCAATGTTGCACAACATGGCGGAGAAGCTGAACTGTGATGTGTGCCGCCCAGGTTCTTCACTTCGCTGCTGCAGTCAAAGACAAATTCGTCTGCTGGTGATCTTTCAATGTGCAGCTAATGAGAGGATGGCAGAAGGAGAAGTGACGAAACGCTGGAGCTCATAAGCAATTAGCAACCTGGCTCACAGTTTCTGATTGTATTTGAAATATAATGCTAGATTCTTGGAAAGCTAAGGAACATCACTAAGGGATAAGGCTCATCTTGGTGATCTTGGTGTTGTCTCGGTCAGTTTGGTCCGCAGACTTGACTTGAATAATTCTTCCGATGTTCAAACATTTTGTTGTACAAGCAAAATAATCTTCACACAGACTGCTGAACAAAAGCTATGTAACATTACATCAGCAGTGATATGAGTAATGTGTGCACAGATCGTCAACATGTCTCTTTCCATAGGATCGGCTGGTTGACCGCCTGAAGCCCAGATTTACTGAAAAAGTGAGCGTGCGATGTTCAGCACTTCATCATCAGTTCCCAACTTGTTTATGTACAAACACAACTTCTGGGTGTTATCACCCATCAGCAACCTGTGCGGGTGTGTGTGGTTTACAGAATAGAAAAGCCTCTGGCACAGAATGACAACGATAGCTAACACTTTTTCTGTGTGTACATTTGTGGGTGTTTATACTTGTTTACGCACTTGCATATTTCACAGGTGTATGTATGTATAGAATAATGTGTGATAGGGAGTGTGTGTAATTGTGTGCGATGTGCGTGCGTGTGTGTGTGTCTGTTTGCGTGTTTATGTGTGTGTGACAGCCGGTCTGCGGCTATAAAGCTCCAATAAAAAGAAACCTGAAATCATCGAGCAGACACGCTGAGACATGAAGACACTAAAGCAGACAACGAGTACAGAGTTTGGAATAATTAGCGGTGAAGGGCTGTCATAGTGGGTCATGTAGCTTTACGCAGCATCATGCAGCCTCTACCAATGCTCACACTTTCACCTTTTTTGTTTCTGTGGACAAAAAAGCAAAACCAAATACTTATATATCGATTTACATAACTTTGATATTCTACTCTTGAAACAATAAGTGGATTATTATTCATTGGAGCATCTCAGCTGCTTTTTTCTCTCAGCAGATTTTTTTTACTGTCTTATTTGGTACAGTAAACAAATCCAGTTAAGTTTTAACTCTCTTTTTAATTCCTCCATCTAATTTTAAATTTGAATTGGTTTTGTTTGCCAGGATTGCAGCCCGAGTTTGTTGTACTTTGTACGATGACAATAAAGGAATTTTGATTCTGAAAAGAGGCACCGGGGGTTTTAGACGGTGGCAGTGTCCTAGTTTTTGGCATGTTGAGGTTTGTCTGTCAGCCAACAATTTTTGTGAGAATAATCAATACAAGGACACACTGCTAAAGTTTTTAACCTTGAACTTCTTCAGTGCAGGTGCAATCAAAATCCTGCATGGCTCTGGACTAACATTAAAAACCAGTGACAAAAAAACAGTTAGGCCCATTGGATATCATCAATTTTGTCATTGCCAAAAAAAGGAATTTTATCAATGAAACGGCAAATATACTAAGATGAATGGGCCACCTGGTGAAAGGTCTTCTGGTTTCATCGATATGACAATTTGATCTTTTTCCACATTTTGTTTGAATTATTCACTGCATCTGTAGCAAAGCCACAATCTTACGTCATCATTTTACTTCTTGCAGTACAAACTTAGATGAAATGTTTATTTTTCAGTTGTTGTTGGCCTTACTTTCCATAGCAAAAACACCGAGTCTGTGTGAGCACATTGTGACCCTAGTGTTTCCGCGTGTGTGTGGGCTGTATTTTTACAATCACATGGGCGCTTTAAGCATGAGCACTGATCAGAAAAGTGAGTTACTGTGAAACGGGCATAATGATGCCGTTTTCTGCCGGGTGTGAATCTGACTAGTTCCCTTTTTTGGACATTTTTAGGACATTGCCAGACACAAATGGTCAGCCTCGTTCAGTTGCGGCTGTTTCTGAAAGGTCACAGTGGGAAAGAAAAATTCCTTGTATTCTATATAGCAAACTTGAGGACAATGAACAGATAGAGGCCGGGAATGTTTATCATGTATTTAACTTTTTTTTTTTTTTATAACCTGTGACTACACTTTGAATTACACCTCTCATGGTGGTTTCTTTGTTGAAAATAAATATGTGCATTATACTGATGCATCTGGGAACAATCATGTCTTCCTTCTGACTGAGCATTCACTCTCCAGTAAATGCTCATTTGTGTGCCAAGCAACCGTGGCTGAGAGATTGTGCACAGCCAAGTGTATTTCCCTTGGTTATTTCACATAACTCATTCATAAAACTCGTAATAAAAGTGCACACCAACCTTAATCTTAATCACTTGAGTAATGCACCAGATAAAAAAAAAAAGTGCACCCGTGTTTTTAATAGCTGCTTTTAATGCACAGTAAATAGGTTTTATTCTAATCGTTATTTGACTGATTTTATTTGTGTTGGTACAAACTGGTGGAGTGATTGTGCGACCTTATTTACTTATTTATTTGCTTATTTTAAGTTATTTGCTTGCTGTAGGAGTGGCTAAAACGTGAAAAACCACAGACAATGGTATTTTGGGGAGTTATTCAGTGTTCTATAAGTCTCACTGCATCTGCATCCCCTGGACTGTCTGCCTGGCACAGCTTGTGACTCTGGTACCCAACTAGGAACACTTTGGAAAAGACATAGAGACTTTGTCCTCCTCTCCATGGATGGATGTTGGACAGTGAGCTGGGCTGCAGTAGCCTCCACAGGAATGATGCAAGGGACCGGGGTGGCACAATGCATGATACACAGCAGTGGAGCCTGGCTGTGTGGGACAGATCCAGGGGTGAAAGGTCAAATTCTTTTATAACTTCAGCCTTTTCTTATTTAAGCACTGTTGCAGCTTTTTGAGTTGTGTGACAGTAATGTGAATGTAATGACAGTAACAATGCAGGAGCGATCATAATGTATAAATAAGCGATCAAAACTCAACAGAAGCCCAGAGGAGACACAAAATGATTAAATCTGAATGTTATTTATTTATTTATGTTTTTTTTTGCCAAGGTTCGATCTGGCTGGAGTGAGAAGCCGTAAAGGATCTCGACCTTGTTGCTGCAGTAGTGACTCCTACCGGTCAGTCAAGTTGCCTACAATCACTCGCAACAAAACATCAGTCAGCATTGTCATGTGACAGGTTCCATTGTTTCCGTGTCACTGTCATCGTGCCTCGTGCGTGTCCATGAGAAAATTTGAGCGACTCATCAGGGACTCCTGGTGAAACATCTTTTACGACTTCCTGTCTCCTTTCAGTACTGTACTTTGCAAACCACTACAACTTCATTGTCGTTTACAAGCAGTACAGCAGTCTGATAACACTGAAAATCAGAGTGTGTATGTGTAACTTTGGTGAAGTCCAAAGGGATGTAGAATTCCGACCTAGGAAGGATCGACTTTGAATTTGATTTGACTACAGGTACTTTACAGGAGAGTTTAAAATTTGGCCAAATATTTGAAGAGTATTTTTCCTTGTGGCATTACTTTTACTCAAGTATGAGATTCGATTACTTCTTGCAACTCTGCTTACTACTGCCTTATCAAAGGCAGACAGGAGCAAGTGTGTGTGTGTCTCTGTGTGCATTCAGTCAGGTCTCTCTCACACACACACACACAGTCACACCTGTTATAGTGAAAGCTGGCAGAGTTTCCTGCGACCGTTCGTCTGCTTGCCAATTTGAAACGTCCTCGCCGTCTCCGCTAATAGACTTTGTTAGGATGCCAGAGGTTCAGCGCGTCTTAAATCACTCCGCCCGTCCAACTCTGACAGTGTCTTCTGTGATGTTTAATTAGGAATAATAGTTTCTAATATTTCTCCAATTAAGGCCTGTCTCTGCAGTCAGGGGAGCTCTGTTAAGGAAAAGAAAGGCAGCAGGAAAAAGAGAAAAATAAAATGAAATGACTGCATAGGTAATGGCAGGTGGGCGCACCCATGGGTTTTTATTTTTGTAAAAAACTGGCACCGCTAATGGATTTCTGACTAATTATTCGCTTAGGCTCTTCTCTGAGGAAATCACTAATTAAAAAAGGGCTGAAATTCCAAATGTTCCAAAATATGTAAAAAATAGAAAAAAGAGAGTGAAAATCCCGGCTGATGCCGGATACCTGCGTGAGGACGTGTTGCCTGCAGCCCGTCATTAGAAAAGCTGGGACGTGAACTACATCCTATTAAATCAATCTGCACCCAAAGCTACACCTCTGTCTGTGTAATCGTGCCTGAACAAGGACTCAACGAACCAATTCAATCATATGCTGAAAATTAAGAATGTGAAAATTTGGAAAAATCCTGACGTGTATAAGATGGGAAACGCTGAATTTACTGTTCGAGTTGAATTGTTACAATCCCTCAGCACAGTGACGGTGAGAATACGGTGCCACGCGTGTCCATCACAGCCAATTCATTACCGATGGAAAATTGAATCATAATACCGTCAAACAAGCTTTTTTCCCCCAAAGTCACATTGTGGACAACTTGGCCGAGGCCTTCAAAGACGCTCATAATGGCTGCCATCTGTGTCTGACAAAAACTACATCCGCACCGAGCTGGATGTATCTGAAAACTTTTTTTGTCCTTCCATCCACGCTGAAATGACGTTTTCATTCACCAGAAACGGAGCTTTTCAGCAACGCTCTCCAGAGTGTGTACATTCAGACACTCTTTGAACACACCTTTTGTTGTGTTGTAGCGTAGATGAAGCGTAAGTAGATATTCAGAAACAATGAGCCGTGATTGTCATGCGATTCCATCAGGTTATCCTGGATTTGACCAAAACAGACAACGTGTGGGGGGGAGGACGTGGCGATGTGGTCGCGTCTACTTTGATCGCGTTATTGGGTGGAAAATATTTTTGTGGAACTTACAAGCAGGAAACGGAAATAGTTGCACATTAAATTCACGCGCAGGACAGATGAACTACAAACCAGACAACGAAGGTCGAATCTGGATTGGACCTGGACCGTCCAGTGTGTGAAATGATGGAAACAACCTGGGTTTATGTTATTTAAAGTCGAGTTTACGGCTCACGCCTGTTAAAGGAATTTAAGCGTTTTACCTCTTTGCGTGGACAGTTTTCAAATTTAATGTAGCAAAAGTTCAACGCAAAAGAACCCCCATTGCTCCTCCTAGCAGTCAGCCAGCAACTGTACTGGTTTTATCGTTATTTTGAAATCACACTGGTGGGAAAATGACCTCAAGCTTTGTGAAACTTTTTTACTCTGACTGAGGAAGAGATGTTACTGCCGTGCTAGCAGCAGCAGTGGAATCAGTGACTGCAGCACTTTTCAAGCGTGATTTATAATCAGTTTGTCATCATGGATTTTAAAGACTCTTGTATTGAGAATTGCTGAAAATCTGATAAAAACGGCGATAAAATATAATAAAAGTTGTTGATTATGTGCCAGAGTCCAGTTTGATACTAACACGGGGATTTTTATCATCCAGAAGAAAATGTGTGTTTTGGTATATCAATGCTCCAAGTCTGTGTCATTTATTATGAATTTATTGATGCATTTAATTCATGGTTACGTTCCCTCAGTCTGACTTTTTTTTATTTTGTGTGAAAACGGTTTTCAGGGCTGTTTGAAATATTGAGGTAGTCCACCGTTTTTTGATAAAGAATTAAAAAAAAAAGCTCTGTTTTTCTTATTGGGTCACTGAAGGCTTTTGTCCTGCTCATTGTAAGTAGGACCACACACACACACACACACACACACACAGGCACACATACACACATTCATGTCTAAAGCACCATCAGAGGAAAAACAAACTAAAAAAATCAAATGGCTTTATTAACCACAGAGCAAAAAGGAACAGACAAAGGGCTAAAAAACAAAATTTTAAATAAAAATAGAGAGAGGGGAGGGGGCGGTTTAGGAAGTGTGTTCTGTAAAAGTAGGTCAGACATACAACTGTGTCCAACCTGGACAAAAAAAATAAGAGCTTCCACATAATCACACACACACACACACACATACTGTACACAAGTATTGTTTGCTAATACTTGTCTCTCTCTCTCTCTCTCTCTCTCTCTCTGGATGTGTGTCTCCTCGTACGTGATGTGTGTAAGTGTGTCTTACATCCACTTTTTTTCACGTCCACCCTTCTTACCAAAATCAGGTAAAAAAAAAAAACTAAACAAACATAAAAACCAAAAAGCTCTGAAAAAGCACAAAACCCTGAAACAAACGCACCTCTGAAAACTGCAGAGCGACAGAAAATAGATGCCATTTCCAGGGCGCACTTGATTAATGTTTTTTTGGTGTGTGTGTTTTTCTTTCCCAGCGCCTAATAAAAGGTTCACAAACCATCTGTTTCTCTCCCCTAATGCCTTGCCCAAAGGTCCCCCCGTCCTGGGACTGGCACCCTGCCCAAACACATCCATCTCTCTCTCTTGCTCTGTGTCTCTGTGTGTGTGTGTGTGTGTCTCCTGCATTTAAAATGTGTAAGTACGTGCAGTAAAATGTACTCACGTATCCCGAGTAAGAGCGTAGTCATGAAGAGTTTAATGTTTCGCTGACATGTTGGGGAAAGAAAGAAAGATTTCGTTTTTTTGTTTCTTGTTGAGTAAGTCAACTCCTCTTTCCTCTCCTCTCGCACTTTCCTTACTCCCTTCTCTCCTTCACTCACTCACTCCCGTCTACCTCTCGCTCATAATGCATATTCATAAACATCCCATCCAATAGTATTTAATCCCTCAGCGTACTACTGTGTGTGTGTTTGCTAGTGTGTAACCCCCCCGACACACACTTCCTGCTCTTGAACACCCCAACACCTCTTTAGCCTCTTGAACACGTGCCTCTCTCTCTCTCTCACACACACACACACACACACACACACACACACAGCAGCTGGCCGACAGATGGGGCCCACAGCCAAAAAAGCAGCAGCAGCAAAGCCACAAAAATAAAAATTTACAAGACGCCAGTGGAATTTATTTAAAGTGGGGAGGGGGCACAGTGTGTGTGTGTGTGTGTGTGTCTGGAGGGGGGAGTCATCTTCCTTTCCACCTCCTCTCTCTCCTCCTTCCTGCATAATTACTACTTCTTTTTAGTTAAAAAAAACCCTATGTCTACTACAAACACCTCACCCCTTGTCAATTTTATGGAAATTTACAAACATCTGTCTCTGCAAATGGACAAACACACACACACACACACACACAGGTAGTGATAAATATGAGGTAGAAATTGGAGAAAAGTGGAGTGAACAGAGGAATGATATGATATTTTCACAGCCAGCACTCTGCTGATGGCTGCAGGTGGATTTTCTTTGCTCAAATGACCCTACCCCCCCACCACACACACACACACACACACACACACACACACTCACACTCACTCACACACTCACTTGCTCTCTTTCTCCCTCTCTCTCAGTCATAAGTGGAAAGAGGTGGAAAGACCACCAAAAGGGGAAACAGGAAGCAGGGTAGGAAGTTATGCAAAGGGGAAAATAAGAATGAGATAAAAGCTGGAGGAGAGGACAGAGAGAGAAAAGGAGGAGGGAAAAGGGGAGAAAAAGAAGAGGCGAGGGGAGGGAAAGTGATGAGAAAAGAGTGGTGGAGAGGGGGTGATGATGACAAAAGCGATATGGAGAGAGAACCAAGTTTTTCCAGGAGAGGAGAGGAAACAAAGGGAGAGGGGAGGAATATCAAGAGTATCATCCCTAGGGGGCACTGTTTGTCCTTCTAGCAAGAAAATAGCAAGTATAGATGCACATGACAAGACACACGAGTCTAACCAAATCAACAGATGACTTTGGTCAAGAAAAAAATCTCTTCTATTTATTGGATTTTTTGGTGTTTTGCTGTTGAATGGAAACCAAAGGTCAAAATCATATTTTATTTAATTAATAAAACAAAATGATATTGGTGATTCTGTAATTTTGCAACATTCATGAATTTTAGGTCATTAGTTCTGTCTCTGTCCATTTTAGAGATATTTAGTGTTCACCTTGCTGTTCACCATCCGTACAAACCTTTGAGTCTTTGAATGAAATTAAAAAAGCCACAATAAATTCTAATCATGTCTTGTGGATTCCTACATACAACGGTGAGACCCTGTAATGATGGAAACGACTTGTAAAAATATACTTTCCTTCGGCATAAATACATTTGCCACTTCATGTTAAAAATACAGATGCTACATGTCACACCCACGCCACGGTGGAACATATCACGGGATAACACTTGCCAACTTAAAGGTGAAAATATTAGACTGAATTCATAACTTCATGCAGAGCTTTTAGAGGAGGAACAACATTTTAGCACGTGTTCCATTTAAAGGCCTACGGACCAATGAATGTTAGAATGCCACAGCAACTGGAGAATGACCTGAAAGTTGTGTAAAAGTTGTGTTAATGATTTCATTGGTTTGGAAAATGATGGCATAACCTGGTCTTATAAAAAGAGAAACTTTAAGTCATCTACTCAAATTAAAATCGCTTGTCACTGCACAACTCTTATTCAAATTCCCATGATCCTCCTGGGGGGACATGGTTCAAACTCCTGATAGTTTCAGGTAAAGTAGTTCCTAATTTCCGCCCAGACTCTAAAAGCAGCAGCATCCATTTGGTGTCAGAGGCTCTGCCTTACATTTTAAAACATTTGACTAACCAAATACACACAAAAACCCATGTCACTTTGAGTAGAGTGGAGATCAGGTGTGTTTATTTTTCACAGCATTTCATCCCCTCCCCCCGTCTCCCACCTGTGCTGCACCGAACGTACACCCCACAGAGAGACACTCACACTCAACATATCAAGCACACACAGGCAAATGAGCATGTACAAATTCATATGTAGCCAACACTACGCGCGCACGCACACACACACACACACACACACACACACACAACATTTTTTGCTCCCATCTGGGCACCATTCACCAGAAGCCGTGCTCTCTTTGTTGCTGTTTGTTGAAGCGAATGTTCTCACAACCCTCAGGTTTCTGCACCCATCCATCCAAGAAACATTAACATTCACATCGCAGACTGAAGTGACCGCATTTATTTTAGTCTGTCTGAACAAATCACATCCGGGGCGACCTGCATATGGGGCTCCCAGATCTAATTTGTCTCTGATTTCTAGCATTGTGAGCGCTGTTAGAACAATCAGGTCCAAAGTCCTGACCAGGCGTCATCATTCAGCTTTGACCCGTCACCGTGCAGTAAAAAGCCGTGACAGCGAGGGAGTCAGCGGAGAGACGAGGACTTGGAGAATCTTTGATCCAGGTTCATGCACACATGCAGATCACGTGTTTTGTTGAATGTGCACGTGTGTGTGTGCATAGCTGTGTTCACCAACATATGTCAAGACGAAAAGCTCGCAGTCCTGGATTATGAGCACGGCTAAAGTCTGAATGAGTCATTTTTAACGTTACTGACATCTATTGGTGATGAACAGGAACTGCAGCTGATCTCTGAAAGTAAAAGCTGGACACGGGACGGAAGTCCATCAAACTTAATGACATTTTTTTTTTAAATCAATCATGACACATAATGTTCAAAATGAAAAATGTGGCTGTTGATTGAATACTAATTTTCTTTCTAAATGTGCTTCATTAAGAGGAACGATGATTGATGTTGAAGAATGACTATGATGCATTTAAATCGCTCTTACAGGTACATTGTATTCCCTTTTTGAATTCTCGTCGCCCGGTTGTGGTACCCCTTGCCTGCGTTCCTTCTAGACATGAATGGCCGTGTATGTGGGCGGGAAGTCAGCAGAGGGATGTCGATCCTGTTGCTGCACCAGTGACTCCTACTGGAAGGTCAGTGAATTTGACGATAAAAAGTTGCAGGGGAAAAAGGGAGAAATTGTGTATTTTTTTTAAGAATGTTTTTGTACTCTGAAATTCTGAAGTCAGATACGGAACAAATCATGTAACTACTATGGTCCGTTTGTAGTAAGAATGCAGCGGTCTGTCCATCTGATGGTATTTTCCTTCAGCAAGGGATCACAAGAGTTCATTCACGGCGTTTTGCTCTGTGTGTGCGCGCTACGCTGTCTATCCCACGCCACAGGTGCTGCTCGCCTGCACTCATAACACAACCCTGGACTCAGAGTCCTGTGTGTGCGTGCGCGCGTGTGTGTGTGTGTGTGTGTGTGTGTGAGTGCCCAAGGGCCCAGGTTGACAGGATCTAAAATAAGCAGCTTTTTTCTGGTCCCAAGCAGCCACCTGTGAACAGCAATGTGGAGGTAACACGTGTGTGTATCTGTGTGTTTTCATTGTTTTCACTGGTTTCACGTGCATGTTCATGTCTGGTCTCAGGAGTTGCACGCTTTTATGTGTTTTTAATCAAAATATGTGTCAGGAACAACTTGTACTTGACAATAATAATAAAAGGTATCATTTATCTTATCATAACTAAAATTTAAAACACCAAACAGTGCAAAATAATTCAGTGAACTCCGCCTCCCATCTCCAGAGCTCAGGATGATGGATCATCAGGGTCATCGCATTGTTCTCATTTCTATAATCCTTTTGGTACACGAAGCACAATGGCAATGAAGTAAACACACGTAGCTCTTATTCCACTTTAAAGTACTTTGGATCCCCACAGGAGTCAGTCGGTATATTTTAGTCCATGGCCTCTGTGTGCCGGATTCTAATCTGTGTCCCCATGGATTGTAAACTGTACCCACAGATTTTTTAAATCTTTCTCCTCGATCTCATAATCTCTACCTGTGGATTTGTAAACAGTATCCTCACTGTATTACTAATCTGTACCCATGGATTTGTAAATCTCTCATTCCAAACAGTGGGACCCTTTGCCATGCAGACAGCTGTGTGTCCCTTCAGGAGCTAACGTGGATAAACGCAAAGTGATGTCATGACGATCGATACTTTTTTATATTTTTTATTCCATCTAAAATTAGTTTTTAGGTGGATGACTTGTACTGTATCACCAAAATGTTTTCAAGTAAACAACCTGTTTTGATGTAAAACACAGCTCATGGAGGGCGGGGTTAAAATAATGTTGAGCCTCAATCTTCACATATGTCAATTAAAGCAAAGTGGTCCCACGGTCCTACGTGCTTCATACCCAGATTACGACTATGGGGAAACAAACAAAAAAAAATGGCACTGTTTATAGACCCAGGACACACTAACCCTAGGGTCTTCAAACTTTACCAATTTTGGACAACAAACCCAAGTTGAAGACGCATCCCATTTTTGAGCCTGATAATGATGCCTTCATAATAAAGCTAAAATATTTCTGTTAATTCTGGATTTTCCCATCAATATCACTAATATCTCTGAGGCCACCATCCGTCTACACACTTCAAGTTACACAATTTTTGGTCGTTTCATCCTACATGTTGCAGATCGGATATCCTCAGTTCCGTTTCATGTCAAAATAGATCAGGTATGAATCGGTTATCTGCCAATGTGTTTGTTATCTTAGCGAACAGATCGGACATTCCGTCATTGCGAGTCGCACCTCATTGGAAATGCAGCGATTCGAAGTTTTAATGATGAAAATGCACAAGCACAAATGATTGGGCATAAACGGGTACATGTTTTTTAGTAGTGTCGTGTGTCTGCTTTCAGTGTGTGTTTGTGTATTTTTCTTGTTTTTTGCGCGCTGGGCTGTAGATGTGTGTCGTAGGTTATGACGTACGCCACGTCTATGTGACTGACATGTAAAAGTATGAATGTACTGTATGTTCGGTGTATAAATTTACATTGGAGAAGGTAAGAGTAACTTACAACAGTGATAAATTATATTGTTACAAAATAACGGTTATTTATCTCTGTATAATATTTTGTCAAAGCCACAGGGAGCTGCAGGGGAGGGGTTAAAGAGCCGCATGCAGCTCTGCAACTGCACTTTGCCCTCCCCCGCCCTAACCCAACGTGAGAACCACTGACTTGTGGGGCTCTGTACGTAGCAGATAGTTCTTGTAAAGACGTCCAAAACCAGAAGACAAGTTCCAAAAGCCTGCTGTTTCCTCTCTGCAGCAAATGATTTGTGTACTTCGTCCTCACTTCACAGCTGAGGCTTGGTGTGTTCGATGGAGTTCATTTATTCACTGTTAAAAGTGTTGCTGTCTTGTCAAATACTGATAAACAGTTTTCCACTCAGGTGAGCAGTATGGACAATTATTCAACTTCACAGCAACACGATAATGAAGGGACATGAAGAGCAGAGATCAAATTATCAGCTCTCATCGCGGTTATGGAGCCTCTTTTACTGCTCCTTCCACAGGAGCTCAATCTTTCCTTGGTTTTCTTCCTCATCTTTTCCCTCCTCACTCATCAAAGGTGAAAATCTACCCAAAGGGAAACTCTCCGTCTTTTTCCCTCTCCCCTGCTCGCCTTCACACCTTCCTTAACAGTTCTGCCAACTTTCCCCCAAAGGTGTGCTTCAGCTCGATGACTCGCTGCAGGAAACGATAACAAGCTTAGAAAATCATTTCATCACCTGTTTAAACTGAGCTGAAGGACAGTATGGGCTTTTTTTAATGACTTACACGGGGATTTTGATATTTTATTATATTTTACCATTTTCTTATGATGATATGATGTCATACACCAATCCTGATAGGAGCAACAAAGACAAATTTGAGGCAAATAAAAACATGATGAAACAGAGCGAAGCTTGCCAACATTGATAAATCATGCACATTTTAAATAAATAAAGTATAATTGCAGCAAAATTAACAAAATAGTGGAGCTGTGAATGAAATGAAAGAATGATTGACAAATTGTAGCCACACATTTCCTCCAGGTTTGGCTGCAATAGATTGATTGATTCATGACAGATGACACATTCTGAAGATCAGGCCACGCCCAATCAACATTGGCAGCCCGCTGTAGCAACAAGGTAGGGACAATTAAAAAACCAAAAATATAAAAGTCCAGATTGATTAACACATTCTAAATTCAAAATTTATGAGACAAATGACCCAAAATTGACCCAGAAGGCGGATTTTGGCAAAAGCATCAAAATGACAGAAAATCTAGTTCAGTACAAAATGTGGCTGGTTTGGATGAAGGATGGATGGATGGATGGATGGATGGATGGAGGGATGGATGGATGAAACACAGGGATAGGACATGAGGTTGAACTGAATTGAGGTAAAAAGAAAAAGTGGTTGTGAAGTGGATGAAAAAAACAAATGAGAAGAAATGTGATGAGAACGAGGAGGATTCAACCGAGTAAGATTGACAGAAGTTGTCATGAAAGGATAAAGATGACGAGAGGATGAGGAAGACGAAGATATGAGGAGCGGAAGAGGATGAAAAATCTGGCTAAGGACGGTGAGACGATAAAGGAGGAAGAGGAGGAAAAAACAAGAGAAGGACAAGTGAAAGGTGGAGACAGGAAGATGAAGAGATAGAAGATAAAATCTCACCCTAACGCCTGTCATTTCCTGCAGCGTGTTGACACCTCCTCCCTCCATTGCTAAGAGGATGAAGATTGTGAACACACACCTTAGAATAAGCCTGAATTCACCATGTGCACTTTTAATTACAACTGCTTTGTTCTCTGCTGAAAGGAGGTGTGAGGTGTGTGTGTGTGTGTGCTCATTACTGTTTCTTATTCTGTAATTATGTTTAGTCTGCACAAGGCTGAAAGTTAATGACTTTATTAATTAAATCATATTTAGAATTTGTACGTCTGTGATGCCCAAAGGGACCCTAGGTGGCGCCGGTTCTCATGTACTATTCCCAGTAAATGACCAATCAAAAGCCTTGTCTTTGTCCTCCGGGTTGTGGAGGACCAAACTCTCTGGACGCCTTTGGACTTATAAAAAACATAGCTAAATTAACAGCCGTCCAGAGGAGAACCCATGTCCGAGGTCAGAAAGTTCCTTGTTGGCTTCCCCGGTGCGGTTCAAGTACTCGTAGAGATGTAAGACATGTCCACAACAACACAGACACTGCAGGGACGATGCAGGAATGCAGTTTTCCAGGTGGAAAAGCGAAATTGAAAGTCGTGGGCTTTTTGTTGCATTTCAGAGCTCATCATTCAGGCTGATGAAAAACAAGGATGAGTTGAAAGAAGCTGGCATCGGACCCATCGACGTTCGATTTCCAACATCAAAAACAGCCACTCTGACCATGGCTACCCTGGAGACGAGGACAGTTCAGGAACTATGGCTCTGAAATCACTGCCGGTCCGTGGCCAAAGGAACTTGTTCAAATCCTGAGAAAGTACCCATGCTGGACTCCTCTCCTTGGACTTTCAAAATAAAGGCCCTCAGCAGTCCCTCTTGTTTTGGTGTCATCATTTATATTTTCATGAATCACATCCAGAACTCACATGAAAGACAAAGTTTCGTTCATTCTGCCAGAGTTTGAAAAATTCTGCCAAAGTGTCAAACGTGCCATAAGAAAACACCAGAGTCCAAGAAAACAACATGTAATACAACTAGAGTGTGTGTTTCTCATTAACCTTTTACTTTTATAGGTTCAGATGTGCATTCCTTTCTGCGGGAGTGTTGGTCAAAGCACACACACACACACACACTTAGTTCCACACTGCTCTAAGGCAGAACAAAAGCAAGGTTTCACAGCAACTAATGGTTTTAATAATGTGTGTTTGTGTGTGTGTGTGTGTGTGTGTGTGTGTGTGTGTGTGTGTGAGAGAGAGAGAGAGAGAGAGAGAGAGAGAGAGCAACAGAGAGAGAGAGACCAAAGCACTTGCAAGGATTGCAGGCAGCTGCTGGGAAAATACCTTAGCACACACACATGCGCGCACACACACACACACACACACACACACACACAGACACACACCAGAGTCTTTGAACAACCAGATGTGCGTATGCAGCAGGTTGTGAGCGTCCATGTATGGGAGAGGAGGCTTGGGTATGCCTTTCTCAATCTAAACCAGTTAATGGAATACAGATTTCTTTAACCTGCCACAGCCGGACTCAAATGCACACACACATACACACACGCACACACACACACTGCAGGGGTCTCTCTGTGGCTGGATATCAGTCACATGGAGCTGACAGGCTCTCTTATGTCGATTTTCTCAAACTGTTAGCAGTCCAAGAATAGCGGTTCAGTGGAATACAGTTCAGTTGATTTACTGACATTAGAGATGGTTTATGTGTTTATTTGTGTATTTTAAATTAATTGCGTTCACTTGGCATCCCATGTTGATAAGAGCAACTTGGAATACCAGACGGAAGCAGTTCACCACATGACAGAAATCAAAACCTGCAGGCCTGCAGGCCCTGATCTAGAATCTACTTGGTGAGCCGGAATTCTCATCCAGGACCTTTAGAGCCTTCTCAAGAGCCACCAGAATCTGGTGAAAGCACCATAAATTCTCTCAGGACATCATAGTGATGCATACAACCTCCGCAGTGAACCTCCAACAGCCTTAATATCTACAGTATATATTCAAGACAGGTAGAACATTGGAGCATGTCCTTCGAGGGCCCACATAATCTTCACAAGAACCTTTAGAGCCAAACCAGTGAACCCCCGAGACCGCTTAAGTACTCTTCTAGAATCTGGTGATCATAGAAGGTCATTCTTAGTGACAATATAACGTTCTGAGATGGTCATAATGACATCTACAACTTCCTGAATGAGGAAGAACAGAACCAGTGCAGACAGCATCGGAATCAATAATAACAAGAGGCATAAGTATCCCTTAGTCCAACTATGGACCAATGGAAAAATGCTAACTGTTTGTTCTACTTTGGTGTTTAACAGGATTTTTCCTCTTTACTGCCACCCATCGTTTCAGGGAATCCTACAACTGAAGATGCCTCAGTCTTAAACGGCTTTCATGCTCTGTTGAAGTGTGTGTCTGCAAAGGCCCCCAGATGAAAGTATAACCAAGTGTTTACAGGTTCCACTATGTGCAGAGAGAGAGTGGGAGAGAGAGACGGACACACACAGAAAGCATAAATGGTCTTATTTACATACAGTGTAGCAGTACACACCCACTCACATGCAGTGTACATTAATTAAAATGTATTCCTCATATGCCCATGTTTGACTGACATATGGCAGGTTGAGACCAGTATGAATGCAGATATTCCTTCACACATAGAAACACTGTACTTCTGAGGACCGTCGCCGACAATTAATTCCCTAAACACGCACGTGCACACGCAAACACACCTGTGGAATTTTCACACAAAGACAACAGTCACTCAACCGTTACTAGGTTAGAGTTACAAAAATGAAATAACATACATTCCAACAAGTTCAAAGCTGTCTCGTTTTCTGTGCTGCTTTAACCTCAAATAGGAATAGAAAATTGTAGGAAGGTTTCACATTTTTACAAAGACGACCACAATGAATCACTGCTGCACACTTCTAGATTTTATGGCACTGAGTTGGGATCTCAGGGAAATTCATATTCTGTTTAGCTGAGCATCATCCTGTCCATGTCCTAATGGAGGATCTGATGTCCATGTGCATTCTTTACTGTTTACATGTTTATAATGCATGTCTAACATTGCCATATGTGAACGCCGTAACGTGCGTTTCTGTGTACATTTATGCTTTTGTAACGCATTATAACAAACAATCAAACAGTCTGAATGGCTGTCTATGACAGGTTAAGTCCTAAATCAAAAGCAAGTCATTAACAAGTCACGAAACAAATTGAAATCAAGAGTAACAATTTGTATAGTAATTTAGAAATCAACAAGGCAGAAATCACAAGTCAAAGGTTTCCGTCTTTTTTTGTAACTTGTCTCAAATCAGCAAACGTGTGACTTAAGTCAAAGTCAGGACAAGGTCATGTCATTTGTGTCGTCCTCCACCGCTGGAAAATATAGTCAGAATTAAAGCTTCTAACGGAGCAGAATAGCTCAGAATATGTTTAGATGTAACACTTTACACTCCGAAAATCTAAATTTAAACACTGAAACACACAAAGTAGAGCAGCTGACAGGAACAACAATGATTATTATTAAACCTCTAAATGTGATTATTGGAGAATTATTAAAGCCTTATTTGAGTGTTTGAGCAAAAAAGGATCAGGGGTAGATTACGTCGCAATCTGCTCGTGAGAACACACACGCACACACGCGCACACACACATATTCTGATTAGATTGAGGAGGCTAATCTTTCTAATGATAAATGACCTTTTGTTTAAATATCAGCACACAGAAGGTGCTCGGGTTCTGCTGCCAAACATCCACCTGTTCATGTCCAATAATACAGTCAAGATCAAGTACAGCCAATAACTATATAGAATACAGAATTGATCTATTCTGTCTTATCCATGTCAGGGTCACGACGACAGGTCTGAAAACTCAATCTCACTCCCATTCACACCTATGGTCAATTTAGATGCTCCGGGTGGGAGGAAACTGGAACACCTGGAGGAAACCCATACAGACCAGGGGAGAACGTGCCAACTCCATACAGATTGGACCACGGTCAACCCAGGACTCGAACCCAGGACTCGAACCCAGGACCTTCTTGCTTTGAACCAAGCTACAGTGTCACAGTTGGACCAATTTACTGAAGAGAGACAGAAGCAGAATAGAAGTCAAAAGTCCGTAACCGGCAACTGATATCTTCTATCTGCCCCCTAAACATCTGCTAAATCCAAACGCTGGTACTGATAGAGATACTGGACCAAGAAACAAAGCATAAACATTAGTATTAGAGTGGATTCTATAAGCTTCAACCAGCTGAAGCTCTCTGACAGGATGTAAAGAAGATCTTTTGAAGGTTTGTACTTCAAAACACTGACTGCAACCACAAAGGCATTAACTGTGTGTGTGCATGTGTGCGTGCGTGTTTTGTGGCTTGTATCTATCTACTGACGAAATGATGCAGCCGTGCCCGAGCTCTGCAACTGAAGTGGTTTGGTCTTTTTTTATATAGCATCTGAGCACACCACACACACACACACACACACACACACACACACACACACACACACACACACACCACAAAGAGCACAGACCTCACCATGCCTGGTCTGCATGTGGAAAAATGAAACAGCCTCCCTTCATCCATCTGTGTGTGTGCGTGTGTGTGTGTGTGTGTGTGTGCAGAGCACTTTGAGTTTGGTGGAAACCAACAAATCGCTGGGTTAGGCTGCTCCCCATATACCTCTTCACCTCCCCCTTTCCCTCCTTCATTTGTGCTCTCTCTCTCTCTCTCTCTCTCTCTCACTCTCTCACCTCTCTACTCCCCCGCTCCCAGAATATCTCCCAACTTTTCTGTCCTCCTCACCTCTCTCTTTTTCTGTTTGCTGAGTCTGCATCTCTGCTTTCCTTTTAAACCCCTCAACACCACAAACACGCATACACCCATGCTCACACACACACACACACACACACACACACACTCGCCATCCTTTCGACATTGCACTTAAGCACAATAGTTATATTCAAATGTGCTCCCACATGGTTTCTGTGAATCTTCCATGTCCAGTCAGCAGAAGTTGGAGTTGAACACCGCAACCTACATTTGTGGTTAATAAATCAAAAGAAGATAAAAATAATAAAGGAACTTGTTGTTAAGATCATTTTTAGGATTCTTTCTGTTGGTGTTTCAGCTTTATTAGAAGATATTCTGAGGACAGGGAGGAGGACGAGAGAGGAAGAGGTACAGCGTCTCCAGCACAATAAGAAAAAAGAAAGGAGCTTCTTATTTACAGAACATAACCTTTGAAAATACGGAGAACAGTGAATGCATCTGGAATGATGTGAGGAAGATGATGATGATGACGATGCTCATTATTATTATTGTTGTTGTTGTTATAATTATTATCATTATTATTACGTCACGTGACTCTGGCAATAACAAAGGTGACTTTTTATGTCGTGGTGAAGCAGGTGTGTGTGTGTGTGTGTGTGTATCATAACTGTTTTGATTAAGTTGATCATGAGTAGCCAAGCTAATATGTGTGATTTTATAATGATAAAATTGATCATAAACATTACGATGATTGTGATGATGAAGATAATAACGCTGGTTTTCACAGCGCTGACAAATATGACAAAGAGATGATGGCAATGTTGTCAACAATGATAACGATGATGACAATTACCATGGTGATGACAGTCACAGCAGTAATTATTACCAGTCACTGTTGTCACTGCTGTCACTGTTATTATCATGGTAATGGTGACGATACTGATAGAAATAATGATGACTGTGCTAATTATGACCACGGTGATCATACATATGATACATATGATTGTTCTGTTAATTAAGGAATTTGCTAATTAGGGTGTTTGTGTACTTTTGTCTGGTTGATTTTTTATTTATTTTAATACACCGAGATAAAACCATCAGCAGGTATTGAATTTGTTGCTATAGTTCCGTTGACATTTTGCTGTCCATCTATAAATCATACATGAACTTTTCTATTCCAATGCGAGTCGTATTTCTACACAAAGTCAAACGAATACTTGAGAGCTTGGACGACATAACTCACAATTCATACCTCAGAAAGGGAAAAAAGTGACAAATGGAAAAAGGAAAAGAAAAAGCGAAGAAGTGGCCTGAACTTGACCCCAGCTGCCTGCTTAAACACACACACACACAAACACACACACACATACACACACACTGCAGACACCTGTGTAAACCACTGCTACCATCTGCTTGGCACCCGCCTCCTTTTCCCAAAAAGACCAAGGCCAAGGATAACACGCACGCAAACACACGCACACACGTGCACACACACACACACACACACACACACACACGTATTGCAACTTAGGAATGAGTCTTAAACATTCAGACATCTGTACTTGCTTCATTCACTCCAAAATAACATAATCTCATGTACACCTCAGGACTTTATGCCAACGATGCTATGAATCACAATTTCGAGTGAGCACAGTGCCATTGAATCACATTCCATTCAGATACGGAAGTCGGAAATTTGTAGAATGTAATTTACAACCTCTCTGCACCCCAAAGGTCAAACTCAGTCAGCGGCCGACCTCAGAGCGGCACAGGGCTGCACTATCTCGAAATCTCTTAAATATGTCATTTGAATCTGATCTTCGGGTCCACGTTGTCACGCAGGATCATGCAAATGGATGATGGTCTCCATAATCTTTGTGGAAGACTAAAGCCTCTGTTGGAACGCTGGCTGACTTTGAACAAGGACAAGATGTGCAACATGTACAGCGCTTATGCTGAACATGTAGCAGCCACGGAGCCCTGTGGTAGACAGGGGGCGCTCTCTGAGTGCAGCTGAGAGGAGGGGGAGGATGTAAGAATGTTCCAGAATGTTGATACTAGGAACAAATTATAAACACACAAACATACAATATAAACACACACACATACACACATACACACACTGATCCGGGTGGAATCAAAGGGTATTAGCTGTGCGGTGTACAGTTCCCTCAGTCCTTTCCCAGCATTCTCCACAGCTGTACGATTACACAGGTGTTTGGCAAAAACACACTGTTAGAGACCACAGAGGGGCTGCTGTGTGTGTGTGTGTGTATGTGTGTGTGTGTTTGTGTGAATGAGAATATGCATGTGTGGTGGGTTGGATGCATTTAAATGTTTCTGCTGCAAAGCTGCCCAGTTGGAGTGCGGTTCTTGTGCATTTGTACATCTGTGTGTGTGTGTGTGTAAGTGTGTGTCTGTTTATACCAATAGCTCTCAGTGATTCACCCTTGATTTTTCCCTGACCACCACCCCCACTATCATGACAGCATTTTAAATACACTCGTCCTCTCCTTTATCCCTCCTCTTCTCTCTGTCTGGCTCTCACCGTCTTTCCTTTCTGGAGTTTTTATAACTTATGTATTTCATAAATAATAAATCATTACAAGTAAATAATATTCACGTGTTTATTTTTCATTTTTCAAATTCATCATTTTAAGTCATTGTGTCACTTCTCTTATCATTCAGCCGAACTTGACAAATGTGCCGAGTGTGACGTGTCCTAACATGGCGATCACACTTCAAACTTCAGACTTTTTGAAATTTGCTGTGTGCCGGTGATTATCGCTGTTTCCACCAAACAAGAACATCCTGGGTTTGGTTCTGCAGCTTGGCTGTGTTCTCTCTTTTTCTGGGGGTTTCCTCTGGCAGCTCCAGAGGAGAACTGGGCCCTGCTCCAAAAAGCAGGTTTACTGAATCATCTGGATTATTTTGCTGAGTAAAACTCAGAGCCCATTGAAATCTCAATTTAAAAAGACCTCTCCCAGGTTTTACTCAGCAAGAGCATATAGATAACAGAGCACTTCTAAAATTCCTGGACATGTTGGGAATGGGAATGCTGGGAATGTGGTTTGTTACAAAAGTCAGAGAATACTTGACAGCGAACTGCCCACAGTAGGAATTACATCTGTCCTTCAGTCAGATCCTTGCTCACGTTCTCACTATGCTTTAACTACAGAGAAGATTATGGAAATTAGATGAATTGTCTAGCGCAACAGCCACACAACAACAGAGGAAGGTTTAAGACCTCATATGCTTCTACCGAAATGCCCGTTGGCTAGTTGCAGAGAAGAAGAACCCCCTTTGCGACGGGCAAATTGGGAGCTGCTCCCAACAAAATTAGTCACTTTCTGAATCTGCCAATCCTCCAGGCACACTTGCTTCATGAAATGATTGGCCAGGTGTGTCGAGGTGTGAAAGTGGGCTTACAATGTCTCTTTTAGCACTCTTTTCTCTATCCATCACTGTGTCCACGCCTCAAGGAGAGAATAAAGGTAAAAGTATGTGCCAATATTCCCATTTATAATCATGTGAGGATTACAAATGCACACAGGAGGCGGAATGACAAAACTCTCTAATTGTCCAGGTACGTCAAAAAACAGTGTTTATTCATTTTCAGGTTTACAGTTTGCAACAGATCATCAGTCAGTGTGGTGCGAAAGGCCGATGGGCAAGGCTGAATCAGGAGGTCACACGTTGAGCAGGGTACAGGCATTGATACAGATAAGGACTAGACTAACCCAGTCTACAGGCAGGCCTAAGTCAAAACACTAATAGCAGGCAAATTAGCAAACATAGGATGAGCCACTAGATAGGATGACCAGATGGGGTGGAACGCGAGACAGCTTGGTGTGGCACACTTACTTTTTTCAGCCTCAAGGTGCTTCAACGTGTGAATGTGCTGGATGATGTTGCTGCGTCCCTCGAGTGCGATAAAAAAAACAAAAAAAAAAACGAGCTCTACGAGTGCCACAAATCAATGAGCTGGTGTCCAACGGTGGACCCCTCTTGAGAAAATTTCTGTAGCTTTTTTCAACACATTCATCAAGCTTAGCTAGCCATGCTTGTTAGCTAGTCCGAAGGAAATGATGATTGGATATTTAACCACCTGGAATGAAAAAAAAATGCTGTATGGTGTGATTTTATTTGTGATATTATTTACCTTTGCCACTTTTTTTTGTGAAAACATGCAAGGCTTGATAATCGGTCAAATGTTTGTTGTAGTTTTCCATCTTCTTCAGCTGTGTGACAGATCTTGTCCAATTATAGCTGTGATGGACTCCATCCTCAAGCGACCCTGAATCAAATAAATCGATTTGGATGGATTTGTTGATTGAAACACAACAAAACACATTTTCAAAGTGTTATGTGTGTCATCGAATGAAACAAATCAGTGGATTTCATTGTCCATGTGCCACCTGGAGTTAATGGCCGTGAGGACATTTTGGTGATAAATTTCATCAAACACAGAAAAGTGATAACTGATAATGTCACAGATTTAACAAGAAAAGCTTAAAAGTCCAAACCACCCAAACCCCAATTGTCACCCCTCGGTCTTAACTCACTTTGTTTTCTGATTTGTTTGCCACTTTTTACAAAAACATTTTAACTGGTTCATCTGAGGAAACTAAGGAACCACTTTTATATAATAGCTTGTATCTATCAAGGATAATTGTTGCATGTCCTGTGTTCTCTGTGGGATCACGACTGCCTGTTCCTGTTCAGATTCAAGGTTAAAACTCTCAGACTAAACCTGCAGCTTTTGTTTGAATGTTATGTAACTTTGCACTGTGTTCACATGCTGATAACCATGAGGAATCTCTGTGTTTTGATGTTTGTGTGCTGAAGAGGTGCAGGAGGGAGACAGAACGAGGCAAAATACATTTAAAGAGGGCAGGAAAGAGGCAGAAAATGGAGGAGGGAAAGATGTAACGCAGGAAAGGACCAGGGAAAGAATGACAAACAAAGAATGAGAGAAGGAAATTCAGAGGGAATGAGGAAGGAAGCAGAAAAAAGAAAACTTCAAATTTAGCTGCAAAGTGGCTAACAGATCTGGACAAAGTGGATCGCTACTACCACAAGGATTCACGGAAAACCCAGGCCTGTCATCATTTTTCTGGGATCAGAGTAGAGAGATGTGTACGATATAAAGTAACATTAAAATCGATCTTAGACTGGATTCATTATGCCTTAAAGACATTTTAACTTACTTTGTTGCTTGTTCAGGCTCCCCTTACATGACCATGTCAGAGTAGCCGTTTAGACCTGTTATTTTTACAGCAGTGAAGGAACCAATACAAAAGTGTAACAATAATGATGCTGATGATATTTGGACCAATCACAGCCAGGGTGAGATAAGACCAAAAGAAAAGACAGAAGACAAATGCTGGGTCCTTACAATTGCACAATTTAAAAAAAAAAATCAGTTCTCTATCATAGACTTATTATCATACTGACAGAGGCTGAGATGAACCTGTGTATCGTCGTGGGTCTCTGCGTGAGTAACGTCGGTTAGCTGGCTTGTTAGCTGTCAGTTATTCAAAGTATTCATAATATAAAAAAACATGAAGAGTCAACGATAAATACTATCTGATAAGTGCAGCAAAGTTCTTCCAAGGAAATGAACAAGCCATCCATCATATATTTCACAACTTTTCATATTGAGTACTGCTTGTGTTTTATTGTCTACAAAAGTGGTTTGACTTATTTGGTGTGGCTTTCAGAAACAGTAAAAGAATTATATGTGGGCCTTCAGCAGCCATTTCAGAACTCCACAAATGCTGAACTTAACCAGTACCATAAAGAAAGGGATAGTGTTTTGTCAGTGGAGTCACATGTGAGCTTCTGCTGATAAAAATTGTCCTCTTGTGTGCTGCTGAGAATGCAGTCACCTGTGAGAGGAGATTGCTAGCTGAGCTTCAAAGTTAGCATTGTAAAATGCAATGGAAACTGCTGGTAATATGATAAATCTTGTTTGTTGCCCGCAAATAGTTGACAAGCAGAGTTGCAGAAGTTTGATATGGTTTCATTTTGCATTTAAGCGAAAAGGGTGAAACCACAGGCACGACAACCCCCCGTTAGCAAACAATGCTACAACAACGCTAAGACAAAAACACATTAACCTCACTTTTACAGTTTAGAGTATAAAGATCAACAGATGCGAACAGTAAGAGATACCAATGTTGAAATATGTTTCTAATAAAATGTACTGGTCACATTTTTTTCTTTGTATTTAACTTCTGCTCAGAAAAGTACTCTCATCGTCTCAAACAAAGTGTTGGTTGCCGGGCAGGCTAACGTACCCTGTGATACCTTTCCTGCTGCGGCGGCCACTGAAATGTCTGCTGCCCAACATAAACATGGAAAAGTGGCCATAAATCTATAAAAACACACCATTATATCCCACATAAAGTTGCTGAAGCATGTCCAACACTGAAAAGAGTTTTGCTTCTACTCCACTGTGGCAGACCTCTGCACGAGCTGCTGTGAATGGAACACTGCCTAATGACAGAACTAGTCAAGTAATCAACAAAAATGAAACAATATATGCTCCAAATTGTTGTTCATTATGAAACAATTCTGCCTTGTAGTGGTGCTATGTCATGGCGTTACACGAAGATGCTGTAAGTCTGTATGCTATTGGTGTGGAGTGATACACAGCGTGTGACAAGGCAGCAGGATGATCAGCCCATCATCAGCTGTTCCAGTCATTATTAGAAAATAATTGACCACTCAATGCCACAATGGAACACTCAGAATGAACAAATCCAACGATTCCATTTGATTTAAGCTATAACACGAAGGGGACAAAATCTGCTTTGGGCCCCCAAAATTTTAGCTCCGGCCCTGAAAGTGATGATCGTTCTACCCTCCTCCTTCTCTTCATCGTCACCACAAAACATCTTTGACACGGTCTCTATTTACATTTAGCTATGGTCATTAAATTCAACTCGTCACCCAAATGGACCAAATAAATAAATAAAAGAAAAGAAAAACATAGATTTGATTAAAAGAACGCCAGAAATAAAACCGTGATCTGTGCAGTTTTATGTACACACTGTTAAAAGGTAAGTAGCTGTTTGGAGAGTGAATGAAGGGCCAGCAGGCAAAACCACTTTATACAGCAACAAATATGCCTTTATGCCATATCTGCACCTGTGTGTTTTATTTTGGTGAGAACACTCTGCACAAGCAGCCTGTAATTTTTCAGAAATAAGGCCAGTCATTTCATAACTGCAGGCTGTGGGCTAAACGAGTTCTGCAAAGTATTTTCACTGTCACATTTCTATATTTACTTATATGTTGCTGTTGTATTTGATGTGGTGACCTGTGATCAGGTGAGGTTACCAAGAGCTGCACCACTTTTACGGCACCTTTTAAGTCAAGGAGGGTGAAATAAAATAAAATGAATCTGAATTCATCAAAGTACATAAAATCAAATGAGTGAAACAAATAAATTCAAATGATATTAACAGTGAGGTAAAGATAACAAATGTGGACCAAACTGTTAAACGGTGTAAAAGTTGAACAGTATAAATTACTAAAATGACACATAAACTAAAGAGAAAATTCTTTAAATTATCAAACAAAATACAATAAAACAAGCTGCATTGCCCTCAGCATTTTTTTTAACTGAATAAAATAAATGAAATTGAAAATAGCAATGAAACGTGAGTACATAAGTATAAAAAAAAACTACAAAAACAAAACACCAAAGTAAAAAAAATAATTAAAAAAAAAGTAAAAACTTATTCGGTCCTTACAGACGTTTTTGGCAACATTTCAATCCTTTTCTTTCCGAGAAAAAAAAAATCTCTTCCTCTTCCTCCTCTTTCCTCAGCCCAATTAACCCAATCCAAATCCAATCACCCAATCACCTTTCCAATCAGCCAGCCAATCACTCCAACAAGCCAAGTGTTATTTTTATTTGAATTGTGTAAATGCCGGTTCCGCTGGCGGAGACTCCGTGTGGGCTCCGCGTCGGTGGTGTTAAACGTGAATGTAAGCTAGGTGGCCGCACGAACACATTTATACGGCGCCAGTGCCAGACGCACATGGGATCCTGCGAGTACCCGGGGATCTTCAGTACGCCAAACCCGAGCGGAGGGGACCCGCAGGACAGCCCGGACCCTGCCGGACCGCGTCTCGTCTCAAACCCAGACATTTTTAACGGCTGCTGGATCTTCTCTCTCTACCCCCCGACCCCCCCACCTCCCCCTCCGTGTTCGGCTCTCGCGGAGCCGCCGCCGTGTTGTGTGTGTGTGAGCCTGACGGGCACAGCGGAGCGGAGGGCTGACTGCGTCTTAACGCGGAGAGCTCGGACTTTGCCTGGGGAAAACACAGCCAAACACACGGCGAAAGAGCAGAAGAAGAAGACTCGGTTCACCTCCTCTTCTCCGCTCACTTTACACACTTTGCACCGCGCAGGACTGAGGATGAAAGAAAACTAGCTGGCTTTCGGGGAAGGGCTGCAGACGGTCGCTTTGAGGTGCTTTTACTGGATTTATTTCGCTGTTGGAGGAAAGAGATCCGGAGCGGAGCGGAGCGGTGCGCAAAAAGCCGAGGTCCTCTTCCTCTCCTCTGCCCTCTCTCTGTCTCTCTCTCTCGACCCGTCCATCTGTCTCTATCAGTCTGTCTACCTGTCCTCTCCCGTCTCTCTATTTGTTTCCATGTTTGTAGGTCCGTGTGATTTTGCTAAAATGCATCATCAGCAGCGGATGGCAGCTTTGGGAACAGACAAGGAACTGAGTGACTTACTGGATTTCAGCGCGGTACGGAAATTCTTCTTATTTTTTTAAAATCCATAAATTGCTCATATGATAATTCTAATGGCTAGAATGAAGCTGTGGAGAAAGGAAACGCATCCTGTAGGCTTCAGACTCTGTTTACATTTTTAATGGATGACTTGCACGGCATCTCCTGCATATTTTACTCTTTCTTTTTCCAACTGCCTCACGTAAAGTTTGTGTTTTTTATGTAAGAAAAGCTACAGAAAATCAGTGCATATAGTCTGAGTTTTTGAAGTGTTTTGTAATTTACTTTTTTTGTTTTGTCAAAAGTGTGTGTGTATGTCTGCGTGTGCAGAGAATTGTGATGCTGCATTAGTAATTTTGTTGTCTTATAGATGAGAAACAGCGATTTGAAAATGTTCCCAACATCCATGGTAGTATATCTCATTTTTAAGTATTTTTTCCTTTATGTTAGACTCAGTTTGCCCATGATCAAATGTTTCATTTTGTGTCTGTGTAAGTTTGTAGGTACTGCTGTGCGTTTCAAATGCTAACATCACAAACCTGTGTGGCAGTGTGACAGTGAGCGGTGGGGTAGGGGGCAGATATGAAGAGATATGATAGATATGAATAGATAGAAGTGGAAAATGTGTCACATCCATCCACCTTTCATCCTGCTTTAACGCTCTCCACTATGTCTGTGAAGAAAACAAACACGCAAGGATTCTGGACCTTTGCTGTGGTTAGAAAAATTGATTAGAAAAAATATTAATAATAAAATCACAGGCTTGTTGTGAAGTTGACGGACAGGAAATAGTGTCTCCGCTCTCGGCCATGTTTTCTCCTCCTCTGGGAGCAACTTTGGTCTGAAGAGGAGGAGAAAA
>OMNV01014153.1:56483-66483 GCA_900303265.1 Brotula barbata
AACAGAGATGCGGAGATTTCTTCTTTGTTTACTGCCTGGTTGTTTGCTTGTTGTGTGCTCTGTGGTTTCCGTTGTTGTTTGGCTCCTGTGCCGTGCATACAAATGCGAGGACGAGGGCGACAAATGTTACATTTCATAAAAAGGGTTTTGTGCGCAGCGTTTGCTTGTACGATGTGTATCTGTGTTATTGGAGGTGTTCTTTCTTTTGTCTTTTAATGCAGAAATGCATACTGATAACACACACACACACGCACACGCTCTGTTTCACCCCTGCTGTGGCTTTCTGCAGGCCTCGGCATTTTGATGAGCCCAGCGCTGTTTGTGAATGCAGCTAATTAGAACTCTATAGACCTACACAAGCATGAGAGAACCCCAGCACAATGTTTCCCAAACACCGGGGTGAGGCCAAAGGCTGGGACACAGAGGGAGGACAGCAGGTCCCCAAACCGCAGCAGTAGGCGTCGGATTCTAAAGGTCGACAGTCAAGAAGTTCAGTTTAGAAGCGAATGCTCTGGAATGAGGAAAATTCACTGTAGTATAAAGGAAAATACTGAATATATTAGCAGTAAGATGGAGCAGTCAAGTATCCAAAGTACTACAAGTAAGAAGTACAGCTTTGGTGAAAGAAAGGGATAACCACATGTGAGGAAGGAAGGAAGAAAAGGAGGGGAACAATGTAAGAAGCGAAGGATGAAGCAAGGAGAGACAAAGACTTCAAAGATGGATGGAAAGAAAAGAGGGAGGACACTGATGTGAGGAATGGGATCAGTGGGATCATTCGTGCCAGAAACTCAGGCTCCGGTGTTTTGTGTTTTTGGCATATAGTAAAGAGACAGACAGGAAGGACAGGGGATGACATCCAGCAAAGGGCGCAGGCCGGAATCGAACCTGTGTCGTTGCAGCAAGTGACATGCGCTCCATTGGGGCGCCGAAGTCACGATGCTTGTGAAAGAGTTGGCGTTCATATCAAAAATATCACTGAATCGAGCTTTAATCGACATATTTCCATACGCAGAAATGAAGATAAAACACAAAAGCTTGTTGAGCCAGATGTGTTTTGGAGAACTAAGAAAAGAGATGGATGAAAATGTGGAAAAAAAGCATAAATTAAAAAAAAATCTAATGCAAATTTGTATAAATAAAACAAGCCTTCAGGATTTGTCTTATCTGATTTGTGTTTTGATGCTGGATTTAGTTTTTCCCTTTTCCGAACAATGCGTATCCGGGTGTAAGGAGAGATTTAAAAATGACAGCCTGACACCAAGCTGTCTAAATACATAAATGTTTGGTTTGAAATGCTGTGAAACGTCCTCATATTTTGAGGGATAAATTCACCTTACACACAATGCAGTCTAAACATAAATCCCCATGAGTCCCGGCTGACACGCTCAGCCCACGGTCCTCACAAACCAGGAAGTGGATTAGTCCTTTTAATTATGGAGAGATTGTGTTGTTGTTTATTTATTTTAGGCTCATCCCTGGAAAGATAAAACTCACGAAGAACTGTGTTTGTGCGTGTGTGTGTGTGTGTGTGTGTGTGTGTGTGTGTGTAATCTCCTGGATGAAACCGTGTAGCGAGATGCGTCCTGTCAGAACGTTTCTCGTCTATTTCAGGATTTGGCTGATTTTGATGGTTTTTTAAGAGAAAATTTTAAATGCTGCTATAAAGTCTCATATCTGCCATTTGTTTCTTTGTCAAAAGTGTTGGACACACACCAGGTGTGTGTGCGTGTGTGTGTGTGTGTGTGTGCATGTTTGTTGGGTGTTGGGACTAAAGGGGGATGGGGTGGGAGGGCAAATCATCTATCCCCTCGTTGCCATGGAAGTTGGAGTTGGCAGGCAACGATGGAGGAAATGTTTGATAGAACACTTCAACGACAGGAAGAAGAAAAGGATGCAATGAAAAAATAGAGAACGAAGAGGTTAAGAATGATGGGAGGGCAAAACAAAAAGGGGTAAGGAAAGATGGAAAGTAAGGATAGATGGAAGAAAAGCAGAAAGACAGACAGAGAGAGAGCAGAGAGAGAGAGAGAGATGAAAATGAATGGAAGAAGACGGCACAGACACAAGGACAAAGGAATGATGTGAGTTAGAGAAGGAAAGGGATTATAAAAATATACGGGGAAGAATGAAATGGAAGAAAATGTAGGAACAGATGGAAAATAAGTTGAAGGAGTCAAAAGGATGAAAGGGTAAAGGGAAAGAAAATCACTGAACAAAATTAGAAAACTGAAGAGCAAATAAAAGAACGAAATAAAGAAAACAGTAAGTAGGAAAAAGGATACTTTGTCTAAATTTAAAACTCACATCCTCGTGTGTGTGTGTATGCTGTTGTTTTACTGCTGTATTTATGTACACACGTTAAAGCTTGGAGAAATTAGCGCGAGGTTAAAGCTAAATCCATTGATAGTCTTTTTTCATTATATTTGTCCCATCTTCCACTTCTTCTTTCTTTTTTTCCTACACAAAGCCAAAGAGGAAATGATGCGTGCCGTTGTCTCTTGACAGCGAGGGTTCCGCTTTATCAGCAGACACATTTGGGCAGATCCTGATCCTGGCCCGATGGCGCCGCGGATTTTTGTTCCATAATTGGCACTGAACTGATTAAGTCACAGTTCACAGTGAGGGGAAGTAGAAAAGAGGAATGTTCCTTTAATAACGTCCCCGACACCCCCCACCCCGACTTCAGCACCCTCAGGTCTCTATTCAGTCAAATCTGCCTCCGTTATGCCCGTCACTTACTAAAAGATGACTGCATCTCAGCATACACTGTAAAATGAGAAGCTCTGGTGTGTGCCACACTTTTTTCTAACCACTGTCCCAGCCTGACAATCAGATCAGTTCTCCATCCATTGAACCTGGGGTTATGGGCCCAGCCACTCATATAATCTGACCTGTCTCCTTTTTAAGGGACTATAGAGACTCGTGTTTGGATATGAACAACTTGCGCCCCAGGACGCGACCCTGGAATTGTCTGATCCAAAGTCAAGCGCGTTATCCATTACACCTCTCGCCCTGATGGAGAAGCCCACAGTCGAACCGGGAACCTTAACCTCTTCAGTCCGAGCGCTCTGAGAAACCTAGCATGTCTCTGTAGCGCCTCGTAGTGATGGAATCTGATTTGATAAGAATGTTTGAGCCCAAAAACCAAAACTACCACTTGTCAATAGAGGGGCAGTAATAAATAATGGAACATTCTCAGTCAGGATCATTCAGTACCTCTTGATTAAGGAGGCAAAAACTGAGACTGCAGGCAAGGGAAGGCATTAATACAGCATTATTCAGACCCAAAGGCAATTCAAACTGCTTTACAAAGGCATTAAGACATTTCATCTATGAAGGAATAAAGGCGCTCAAATTTATCGCCATGAAAAGTCACGTGTAAGTGTCCGTGCACACACAATCTTTACTTGTTCCTAGAATGACAACCACTGCACTCAGTAAAGGGACATAAAAATGTACAAATTATGAAACCTTTGGGAATTTTAGTCGTGTTCATATTTCAGTATAATTTTCAGTATAATTTGTGATTTGCATTTCTGGAATTAGTGTTAATAAAGTTGCTGGAAATTTTAAGTTTGCTTGAAATTCATAATCAAATTGGCAAAACATCAGTTGATTTGACATAATTCCAAGATGGGATTTTACAGTATGGAGATGGAGAGCAGAAGCAAGAAGATTTCCTCAGCCTCCCACATTCTCTCTCTCTCTCTCTCTGTCTGTTGCTCTCTCTCTCCCTCTCTATGTTCCAGTGTCTCTGTCTCTCACATCATGTGGAGCAGAACGACTCCTCGCTCTTAATTGTGGCTCGGATTAACGATTAATAGAGGCTTTTTTCCCAGCTATAATGGTAAATATTATTAGCCCCATTTGCTTTGCTAATGTTAATAATGACTCTGTTCACAATGACAGCGATTTCAAGGTTTTAATGTCTGTATAAAATTCAACAGCGTGGGCTTAATATTATATTTTTAAGCCCAGGAGATCGACGTGCTGTTTGCTTCGCTGCCGAATCTGAGGTCCAGATGTTTACCGCAGAGGTGCTGGGCCGGCCCAGAGATGGAGAAAAAGCAGCTTAGTTTGAATTTATCTTGGGGTGTGGAGTTTAACACTTGGTTGAGTTGGTTTGTTTTAGCTCCATAGTTGTTTGTTTGTGTTCTATTTTTAAGTATGTTTATAGGTTTTTGGTTATTTTAGTTTTTTTCCTTCGGGTGACCTGACCTGAGGTGCTGCCTTTTGACTCCTCGGTGAGATTTTCCTACAGCAAAGTTTGCTTTTTTGGGCTCCTGCACCAGGTTTGGTATTTTACTGACTCATTGGGAGGAGAGAATTATCCTCGTACAGTCTCCTGGTTTGTTCATGGCATAGAAATGATCTCCAAAACACAACCAGATGAACCCAAACGTGTTGGTAAGCAGCCTGTCACCAAAATGCCGGAGTTTGACAGCGTGTTTTATATCTTCTTTTGTTTTAGTTCATCTTTAATTTGACCTTAGTTTGGTTTGGTTGGTTCTTTTTTTTTTGAGTTTGTTTGTTTATTCTTGCGTTCATTCAGTTTCCTTTTTCTCTTTAATTCAGATTTTGACTGCTTGGTTTCCTCTACTTTTCTGTCTGGTTTCTTTGTTGACTGTTGTTGAATTGGTGTTTCGAATTTGTGTTTCAAGTTTTGGTGGAACACATTTTTAGGGTGGCTTCAGATGGTGGTATGTACTGTATGACTTCTATATGACCTTGATTTTCTGGCTGTAGCTGTGACAGTGAAACAGTCAGTCTTCGTGAAACATTTTGTAATCAGACTTACTGGACTAACTGCTGACAGACTGTCAGGCTTTAATTACGGCTCTTCATCAGCTTTTTGCTGCGGCTTTGGTGGCGTGTTGTTTGCCTTTGTGCATCTGTTGCACACCTGCAGCAGGTTACCTGTGTGATTCCAGTCATTACCTGTTGGGAGAGCAGTTAGTGGTGGTGATGTTGGAAGATGGATGTCAAAATTAAAGGATGCCGATCGGCGCCCGATACATGCAATTCTGTTTGTTCTAATGTCTAATATTTTCATCCAAATACTTTAAATAAAGAAACATATACATGCCAGGATGGAGGCACCAGCGTGTTTATCCTTAATTTACAGATTCTGGCAAACTAGCCTCAGGTTGCATGTGTTAAATTCAACCAACCTGAAGTTCTGACGCTAACTCTAGAGCCACACATCAAAGAAGTAAATAAACATACACAGAACAGGAATTTAAATGAATTTACTACTAAGTACAAGAATAGGCTGCGAAAAATACTCCATTTGCCCCATTAGTCTGCGGTATCCTGCTTACGTAAACAATAGCAGCAAATACAACAATAGTAGCGGTCAAACGTGCTACCTAGCAAGACAGTAGCAGCTTATTTAGGAATAAAGTTAAATTTCAGTTAAGTTGGAGATGTGATTGGGAAGTGTTTCCAGATGTTGCCTTCTTGCCTTCTTTGCCTTCTTGTTGGCTAACAATAACCAGGCAATGCTACTTTTTAGTGGCAATGCTAGTTTGTAGCTAGCAGCTACAAAGTAGCTGTGTGTTGTAAAACAGCATCAGCATTATTGTCTGTGGATTCCTGTGATTGGCCGTTACAGTGAGCCGTAGTAAACGTCTGGAAGTCTGGAACACAAAGTGAACACCAATAATATGGTATATGTTATAGTATATGTTATTTGATAAGACAGCATCATAATGAATTTATGTGGCCATAAAGCCCAATTTGTGATGTAATTTCTTCATGACTTCATTTGTGGACTTGAGTCTCTCTCCGGATTAGGATTTAGTTAACGTCTTTGTGTCTCCCTGTATTATTCCATCTTTGTCTGTATGCTAAGGTTTTCAGGACGTTTTTTCTCATCTTATGAAAGCTTTGGACTGGGTCAGGACTTCTTGATGTGGGCCCGTAACGCTCCATGAGAAATTGTACGTGATATTGGGCTGTATAAATAAACTAAATAACTTTGGCATAATTCGTGCCCTATTACCAGACATGAATTTAGTAGGCTCTAAAAATCATAGCCGCCATCAGCCAATCAGCACGATTGTCTGACACGATGTGGATTTTAATGCAAATGAAACATTTCGAGACATTTTCTTTGACTAAAGGAACAAATTTAAATGATTGTAAAGCAGCGAGTGGAGGTTTGAGCTCTCTGGTTCTATTTAATTGTGTTTATAGTGTCAGTTTCTTTCTTTTCTCGCTCAATTACACAGTTTGCTGTCTTCCTCTCCTCCAATCAGTTGATAGGAACTGAAATGATGCCCCTCCAGGTGAACATTGATTTCAGCCCAATTTTCTTTGGTGAACCTCTCACTGCAAAAAAAAAGACAAAACCACACGGTGCAGCGCAGGTAAACAGCCTGTGAATGGTGCGTTGGTGCCGTATCCTTGCTCTGCAGGCAGCCAGTGACGTCGACCAGGTCTTGTTTTGTGTGTGTGTTTTCCTGTGTGCTCACTCTCACACCTGTTCGTATCGACAGTGGCTCTGTGACAGTCCCAGTCACAGAGCCTAATTACCCAGTCCTTAAAAAATAAAGAGACAGGGAACGTCAACCAGCCTGCCTTGCAATTACCAGCACCGCTCAACACCTCTCTGCAACAAACACCACTCCAATTACAACAAGCCAACTTATTTTGGAAGGCGGCTTTGTCTGTATGTGTGTATATGTGTGTGTGATGTGTATTTATGCTTGTCGTACGTTACAAGTTTGTGGTGTTTGCATCATAATTTGTGTGTCTGTCTTAATTGTGTAGAGTAGAGCGGGCATGAAGATGCACAAATGTGTTTAACGTTAAAAGTTTAAGGAGTTTAAGGTAAAATTAAAGGGGTTCAAGAATGTGAGCGATACACTGAAGCATCATTGGGTTGAACCATTTGGTTCTCTGTTGCAGGGGGAGTGTGTGAGTGTGTGTAGCGGGGTGGGGGCATAATGGTTTGCCCCGGCTTTGTTTTATTCTCATTCTTTGGCAGACGCTGGCACCCAGAGTGGCACTGCCAAGTGTGTGTATGTGTGTCTGCGCGCGCGTGTGTGTGTGCGTGTGTCTGTAAAAGAAGGCCAGATATTTTCCAGCCAACCCCCCAACCTCTTCCTCCCCACACGTACACAAGTGCACACATACGTACACGAACACACAGACCGTAAATTGTCTGGAACACCCCTTGTGCCATCTGGTCTTGTGTCGGGCCAGGGTTTGTGTGTGCATCTGTGTGTGTGTACTCGGATAGAGAGAGAAAATTACATTCATGTTATATGTGTGTTTGTATTAATCCATGTAAACTAAAAGTGAAATGAAGTCACTCAACATTGTGAATAAATGGCCTCAGTAAGAGCAGAGTGTGTGTTGTAGGGGGTCACAGACAGCCCTTATAAGGTTATCAGTGATCCGTGATGATATGAACGTGGTCTCTGAGGAGATTCTAGTGGTCGTCTAAGAGCATGTGGAGGTCTTTGAGATTGCTCTTGTTCCAGGGGTCCATGGTGACATTTTACTGAATGAACGGCTGCGTGTGACCCCCTGCTCACACACGCTATTTGGCGTTTTTTTCTGGAACTTCTCTGCTCCTGCCAAATAAAAAAAATGCTAATGTGAATCTTGAGCTTTGTAAGATGTTGCGAGGTTTCGGGTGTTTCCTCCACAAGTATAAAATGTTTATAAAAACAGGTGGATGCTCAGTCAGAAAGCTTTGACTTTGGTGGAACCATGTTCCTGTGTGTGTGTGTGTGTGTGTGTTTTGAGACACATGCGGGTTGACCTGAGGAGACCAGACTGCTTTTTCCTCATTGGCTGAAGAACATCTGGCAGTGTGTTAGTGTGTGTGTGTCTGTGTGTGTGTGTGTGTGTTATACCACATTGATCTCCCCCTCTCGCATTCCATACTGTCAGGACTCTGAATAGCAAGAACTCTTCACTCTAAACATTTCTCTTTTACCCTCTCTCTTCTGTTCCTCTCTCTCTCTCTCTCTCTCTCTCTCTCTCTCTCCATTTTTTTCATCATCTCTCGTTCACTCAGACTCCTTTTATTCTTTCTTTCCTTACATGTATTTCCTTCTTCTATGTCCCCCCTTTCTTCCTATCCCATCCCCTCTCTCTCTCTCTCTTGCTCTCTCTCTCTGTCTTAGATTCTCTTTCTTGTGTCCTTTCCCCGCTCCATTTTCCTCATCACACTCTCTCTCTCTCTCTAGCGCTCTCTCTCCCCTCTCAGACGTTCTCTCGTGCCGATATCTCAGCTTTGCTTTGGCGTAGAAACCTCCGCTCAGCTGAATCAACATCTTTTTAAAACTTCTTGTATGAGTTGTAATGAGTTCTCATTTAATATAGACCGTAAGTGATGTGATATTATATCAAATCCACCATCATGGATTCCAGAGGGTTAAGCAGCAGTTCGAGTTTTGCATGGTCCAATAGGGCGACATGAAAATCTAGGAAAAGTCATGGAATTTCATGGTCTGGACATGTGTTGGAAAATGATGACTTGCCCTTAAATTTTGGGGAGAGTCGTGTACATTTTTACTCAGGTCCTAGCTCGTCTGAAGTCAAGCTAGCACCTGTGTAGGGCTACTATATATTATATATTTAAATTTGGCAGTCAAAAGGTTTGGGGATATGTGTGTGTTCCCAGCTAATTGTCTGTCTCTTCTTTGTCTGTCATCAGCCCAAAATGCAACATGTGGCTGGCAAATAGAGCTCAAATCAGCCCAGAACCCAGCCAATTCATTCAAGAGTCCTGTCTGGGTCCTGGTGTGGGGTAATATTAGCCTTCACATTTTACTGCATAAACACTGCTGCTGGTAGCCGGGGACATACAGAGCGCTGATCTGACAAGTTAAACTGAACCCCACGCTGCCCAAACTTGATGTGTATCATAGAAATTATGCCAGCGTCCAACCAGGGCTGGTGTGAAGAGTCCATCTCTACCGGCCACGGGGCCCACTTATCTCGAAATACCATAATATACCTTGTAGTTTACAAGTAATCCAAATCGTGTTTCTGCCACAAACTAACTGCTTCTGAGCAGACTGAGACCACTTATTTGAAAAGGTCTTGGTGTGGCTGTTTTGGTGGACAGCTGATTGGCATTGATCTGCCCAAACAGATTGTACCAAGAGGGAGGAAACACGCCAGAGTCTGAGTCAACCGATTCACTTCACTTTAACAATTTTAGCACTAAACTGAATATTTGGATAAGGATCAGACTCAGGATCATACATCATCGTATCACCATAAAGTGTTTACCGACAACATGGAGAATTTATTGTTGTGCATTCAAGGTTGTTTGTCTTATTTTCATGTCTCTTTGTGAGCAATAACTCCAGGCTGAAGCCTCCACTTCCACTCTATGTTTTTAGCCTTTGGTTAAGAGGACGTTTAAAGAGGACATTACTTAGTTAGTTTTTTTCCAGACTTTCTTCTTTTCTCTCATTTTCCGGCCGGCTGCCTGTTGGATGGCCGTCCTTCAACAGCTTGAAGCCATTTGAAGGACCAATTATCCAATAAATGCGGCTTTATGAAGTTGTTTCCCTGCTGCTGCGCTCTTGGAAGGCAGAGGTGTATATCAACAAGATTTACAACACCGAGAGTGTAAATGAAAGACCAACATTTGGAAAATGTGACACCTACTCCTGCAAAACAAACATAAAAATGTGGCACTTTTCCATATATAGTGAATTGATTTAGACAACATCCTTTTGGCAAATTGACTCATACTGAAAATCTCCAAAGTAAATGAAATCCATTTTACAGAATATTGTTAATGATACTTAGCTAAAGCATATTTTAAATCATACCAATGTGGAAATAAGTTGATTAATGTTTTAGCTGTCATTAATTAATTTATCACCTCAGCAGAGGAATTATGTGCCCACACTGATTTTTGCCAAAATATTTTTTCGTACATGTATATGGTGTTGTAGTCTTGATGTGATAGAACACGGAGTGAGGACAGACAGCATGAAGAACAGATTTCATGTAATAGGCA